>JAGWCC010000759.1:0-274682 GCA_022651775.1 Drusus annulatus
AAACAACTTTTCGATTCTGAATGGTGGTGTTTCATCAAGGCGATACGAAAGTATCTACCACTCTAGAACTTGCCTCAAATATAATTATATTATTCTATGTAAAATTGAATGTGTTATGACACAAATTGATTAAATTAAATTTATTTGCGCACGCCAGGTTTGAACCCTCAACCTCCTTTCGTAGTCGAGCCTCTAACCACTCGACCACAGAAGTTGTCAAAGGCCATCATTTATCCAAATAGTTAAAAGTCTGTTCCTAAACAAATTCTTGTTACATTTTTTTTCTTCTTGTTCTATGTTTTAATGGCCTTGTTGCATTTTAGGGTTTAGACTGTTGCTCTGACAATGCCGTGTCATTCCACTACGTCAGCCCCAACATGATGTACGTCCTGGATTACTTGATCTATCATCTGAAGCCTTTTGGCATCAACTACAAGATGGAGATGTCTGCGGACGAGCCCAACACGGACGTGGTCCTAAAGGGGGTGCACTCGGCCGCGGTCAGCGAGGGAGCTGTAAAGCGTGGTGCCGAAGCCGCCACCGAGGAGTTCTCAGGATCCCCGGCCGAGGAGCCAAGATAGTCTGGTTGGTGAAACAGATTGGCTCCTTACTTCCCCCGGAGTCCAGCTGATCTGTACGAGGATTGCCTCTCACGGAGAATCTCATCTGCTGCGTTTCTCTATCAGAGTACTCTCTGGATCTTACCAAATTTAGGGTTCTAAGTTGAAGAAATCTTTTGCTCGTCACCGTATATTTTACGACCGCGTGAAGTTTAAAAAAATCGCAGGATGTATTTGGAACTAGCGAAAAAATCGTGCGCAATTACGATAGATCTTTTTTCATATTAATTATTGTTTATCGTCCTAGAAATCTTCGCAGTAATTTTTTATCGTTTTATTGTCCCTTTGGAACGTTGTTCCCGTGGTGCCAGTTTGTGTAAATACATAGCGTCGCCTTGCACACTTTATATTATTTGTTTTAATAATACATATTATTATTATACAAGGTACGTATACATTTTTTGTAGATGAATAGAACTAGTCATATGAAAAAAAATACTCAATAACTAAAATATTAGGGTGAAATCCTTTTATTAAAAACATGTTTATTGACTGATTTCTAGTATAAATTAAAAATATTTTTATTTAGCCTATTATTACATTGGGATTTAAAAGTATTGCTTAGTTCATACCTCAGCCTCACGGAAGGATGCACTCCATATTTGAAGCCATCAGAGCAAGTGTTAACGTAAAGGGGATACATATTATTTTTCAAAAGCTTTATACATATATAAAATAGCTGTACTGCATAAATATAATATACATATAATGCATAATTCTGTTCTCTTTAAGTATGTATTCATTCTTGACTACCTATTTTTATTTTTTTTTGTTGTAGTAATCTCTTTCTAAATAAATAATATAGATTTGTCTAAAAGTGAATAAATCTATTTATTTTTATTTTTCTTTACACCTTTTGTCTTTTTCTATTTTTAACTCGACTTATTCCGCAAATGAATATGTTTCATATATTTAATTAGGAACATCACCTTCTTAGTTATATTGGACATTAAAAGGCATTATAGTCATTGCATTTTATAAACCTCCTTTGTAGCTTTTAGCTGTAACGGTATAAATACTTAGCAAGTTTCATCATTTAACTTGTGCGAATTCCTCTTTTGGGTTTATTTATTTTATTGTCGGAAAATATGATCAATTAAAATATTATATTCCTTAAAGTGATTCAAAATGGCCGTGTCTTATTAGAATATTGTGTGACTAACAATAGATGGTTTATAAAAACAATGATTTTAAATTACCAAATATGTATCTTTTTAATATGAACCATATTTCATTCCACTTGCCTTGCCACGGCAACACGATAATGGTATTATAATATGTAATTTAAGGTTGCCATTTCAACTAAGCTGTTGATAAATTATATTCTTGCTAGTGAAATTTTATCAGCTGTTGAATACCAATTTGAATCAATATAAGTAGAGATATTAATTTATCTACTTTAGTTTTTATGTAATGTGTACGTACATAATAAATGATACTTTAATTTTTTAAATATATTAATAGCTATGCCAAAGTTGATTTCTTATTTGTTTTGCATCGCAATGTCATTCTAATGAAGTGAGCTTCTATTGGTTTATTTTAATTGTTTGGGCTTATTAATAGAACTCTAAATCAGTAAGAGCTTTGATAATATAAATTGAAAATGACATTCAATTTTTTTTAAACATGACTTAAGTTAGGTTAAGAGTTATTAATAATTTTTCTCTATAAAACGTACTTTTGATCGTACTCTGTTTGTCGAGCCAGTCTTAGAAAATAGAACATTTCTATCGCATTAGAAAAAATATCTTGCATGAGGTAAATTTAAAATAGAATTACAATAATATATTATGTAGATCTTATTATTAAAAAAATGTGAATTTATCACAGATTACAAAAAGAATAATTGGAACTCCTAAATATGTAATATTATATTTGTCCATCTTGTGATCAAAATAAAATAGTCAAGTAAATGATAATATGGAACAAATAAGTTCTTTAGTTTCGTGATTAAAAAAAAAAAGAACAAGATCCCATATTGCCTTTCTATCGGCTCCATTAAACATTAGTTTATCTTGGACACCCCTGCAGCAATAGTGGATATTATTTTTAAAATCGTAAATTGGTACTTAATTAGTTTTTCTGCCAACAATAGGATATTTTTATCACAAACAAGTTTTCTTTATTTAAAATAGTACTTTTTCTTTGACATGTTGTATCATACACAGCTATTCTTAGGGTAATAAACACAACATTCAAAGGTATATTGAAGACCTTTGCACAAACATGTTTACCAAGTCCATATTTATTTAACTCTACATAATTATTATGAATTGTAGCTTCGCTTCTGATTTGGTTTATGAATGTGAAAACATCACTTTATCAAGACAATATTTCTGAGTTTATTAAATAAATAAGCTGTAACGCAATGAGGCATTCATGTTTTCAAATATTTAATTGAAGTATTGATTCATAATTTTTTACCGATGTGACTTTATTTTATAAAGTTAGGTTTTACTTGCCATCCAAATTTAGTCAAAAACCAAAAAAAATACATATCGAAATATATAATCACATATTATGATAGATAAATTATTGTGAATACATTGTATACATATTTTAAACACGATTTCCAATATTTAAGCATGAAGTTACCTTTTTTGTGTAGGTAGGCGCTTCCTCTATGCCCAAAAAAATATCATGTTTGATGATTGTTACAGTGCCCACTAATTTTAAAATTAGTTCTTTAGTTTTATTTTTGACATGAATAAATAGTACTTTTTATTTGTGTTTAATTTTTAGGATGCGACACTATTTTTTATATTTAAATATAAACTCGAAAAATAAATTACAATTGCAAATTAGAATGTCCTAGTTTATTCAATACTACTATTGTTACAAAACCATCGGGAAGGGGGGCTTTTACAAATCGATTAAAGAACACACTTGTTTCTATGATAATAAAAAAGGATATTAAAATTTTTCTAAACAAGGAACCTAAACAACTTGTTGAAGTAAAAGAATTTAGGTCAAATTTATTGTAACAACTAGAAATGAACAATAGAGGATATGTAATATTGATTAATAGTCAAAAGATATTAAAAAAACATTTAAACAAATTGATTTCTTATTAAACTCACTGTAAAAACAAAGTCGTATTAATAAAAATCATTTAATAATGTAATGTCTTCAGTGTTGAAACAGCTATCATGCGAAATAATACAAAAAACTATCATTTCATATTTGATTATTTAAAAACTATAATTCAAATGTTACAATATATCAAGTTTCAGTCTATAATTTCGTACTATTTTATGTTTTTACATAGTGTGTTATTTCATGTTTGTTGTTTTTAAATACAGTCAATCTTTTATGTTTCTTTTATTGATGGCTTTAGTGGCTTAAAATGTTTCTACCTATTTGAGATACTATCTGGATGTCGGCTATAAAGACAAAAAGAATCAAAATATAACAACTAAGGCTGGTGTTTTTCAAACTTCATCACATTTGATGACCATCAAATTGATGTTCCAGCGCCATTTTTGACATTCAGTTTTTGATCAAATTGTGATCAGCCAATAAGCATAACGGTCATGTTGTTATGCTCTTCAGCTGATCATAATTTGATCAAAAGCTAAAAACGATCAAAAATCGACTTGACAGGGACTGTTCAAATGTCATAATTTAAAAATAGTACTGATCGTCGAATTGATAGTCACCAGATATGATAGACTTTGAAACACCCCAGTCCAAACCTTTCGATTTGTTTACATCTTTTCTGTAATAAATGTTTAGAATAACTGTGCAATGGTTAACATGTAAAACAGGGTTTGTTTGGGAATTACATTTATTTATTTATGGATTTATTAACGAATTGAAAGAAAGACGTTTTTCCAGTTTTACCGTATCAACCTGAATTTGAGTTACCATTATAGATTATCATTTACGTGTGAATATTATGAGTGCCATTCTATGTTTATTTGAGTGTTTTGGAGTAAATTAGATAGAAGCAGTTCCACTATTCCACACCACATTCTACATTATTTATATTTTGTGGGAATGGACTTTGTTTAACTATGAATATAATAGTATGTTTACCAATTATACAATTTTTTTGCATACTGAAGTGATTTTTTAACCATATACATAGTAATGTATGAAAGGTAAAGATACAAGCATTTAGTATTGCTTAAGTTCAGTGTAGAATATATTTTTTAATCAAAATAAAACACTTTAATAAAATATTATTTGGTTTTATTTACTTGTGTAAAGATATTATACAGTTAGGTTAGGTTATGACAATTATTGTCATAGTAAGTTGTGTAAGACCTATATTTTCGGGAAGATTTTTTAATTTCTTACCCTACCTTTTGCTTTAACCTAAAAAGAACAGTCTACATAAATATTTCCGCCTAAAATCTTCGTCTAAAATATGAATAATCTATGGAATCTACTGACAGCTAGGGACTGTCACTTGTCAAAATACTGTTTTCCTAGAAAAATAAAATTTGTAAAATGAATCCCGACGTCGAAAATTCGCTGATTGTTAAAGAAATCGTGCATCCAGGGAAAAAATATACACCGCTTAGAGATGGATGCAAGGTAAAAATATTGATAATACGTTACTAAATCGAGGTTATTTGTAAACATTGGTATGTCTTGTTAATTTTATTTTTTATCGCATAATATTCCTTTTTAGCTTCACTTTCATTTTCAAACGAGGACTGATTTTGAAAATAGTCTGGTTTGCGACAGTCGCGTTATTGAGAACAAGGAGCCTATGATGTTGGTTTTGGGTTGGAATGCTGAGAAGCCACGGTGCCGAAGATGCCCATTGAGGAAGTTGCTAAATTCATAGTAGACAAAAGCGTAAGTTACATGAAAAACCTTCTCATTAATATCTTTCAAAAACAGATTGATTCCTAAAACGTGAAGTACAAAATATTGAACTCACTGTCTTATTTAGGAAAAATTCGAACCATCGTTTTTTTAATGAGAAATTTAGGTATCGTCTGTGTCGGGCGATTAATTGTAAAAATCATTAGATTATCCCTTCTAGAATCGGTTCTTTTGATACCCTATTATTTTCTCACCTTATCTGTCTTTTGTTTCAATTTTTTTCGATGAGCGTCCTGCGGTTGTGGAAAAACAAATCATGGACATTATTCTTTGATCCATTTGTTTCAAAAGTAAAAAACGAAGAACACACAAAAACGTGACTAACCTTTCCTGTTGTCAAAAACAAACCACTAATCCAAAATGGCTGATAATGCTAACATATGATAAACATATGTGTACCAACATAACAACAACAAAAAAATCGATAATCGAATGTACACAGCCTGCGAAAATTCAAAATTCACCTTTTCTTCTGAACAGGCCTCGTACATAGTATATGAATAAATAAAATAATAAAAAAAACATGTGATTGTGATTGGTACCAATTATTACTGATCGACTTATTTGAATTTCGAGAAAAAACCAAAACATTGACTTTAGTATCAGTTAGGGCATCATTAAAAGGCTAAACTTCTGCGGCTAGCGTCTTTATTTTCTTCTGTGTATTTTGTGAATCTATTTTTATTTTACCTCTCTCGAAGAAACTTCCCTCAAAAGAGTTTTAGGCCAAAAAACGTTGCAACTATTTTACTGAATAAATAATATTGCAAAAAGAGTACTAAACATCACCCCCCCCTTCATTGCTAGAAAATGTCTCATTTTAATTTTTTTTTTAAATATGGTTACATTATACATACCGGATTGAAGAGATAAAGGCGTGTCTGCTGTGCCTGAAAAAAGTTAAATTTAAACACTTAAAACCAAAGATATTTTACGAACTGTCTGTATGAAATTTAAAGTAGAATTATTAGTATAGCTTGTGCTGGCAAAAGCCAAAGCGAGTGTTTTTCGCCATTGTTGAGAGACTGGCTGCTTGAGAGGTTTAGGTCCCTTGTAATATAATCGTATAAGAGACAATTACTGTGTTTACACTTTTAAAACCAGAGTAAATATGTATTGAGAAAGAGATTGATGTCTACAGTAACATAAAATTAGCCGAGATTTTACCAAATTCCTTTTATAGTTGTAAGTCATTGGGTGTTTGACAATGTCTCTTGGTTCTACGGTGTGACTAGAGACAGGACATCGGCACAATAGACTGATAGAAGTATGGTGTGGGTGTCTATGGTGTGCCTGAAATAAGGTCAAGTGAAATTGATTGAACATTTTCTAATATCGAAATTCTGGGGATTTTCTATTCAGTGGTTATCACCATAGGAATCGAGTAGTTCTCACAAAGTTAACAATCAGTAACTTAGGTGAACAAAGTTATACATTTTATAATACCGCCTCCTAGAAAAAGTTTGATGTAAAAAATGTTAACCATACGGTTATACGTTACTTGATAAATTTTCATTTTTAAAATAATTACTTATGTAATTCTTTATTACAATAATAACGAATAAACAAGAGTACATTTTAATTTTTATCATGCTCTTATCTTATCTGTTATCAATCAATAAAAATAATCAATAGGCGACACTCCTAATCATTTTGATGTTGGTATTCAGTACATTGTGTGGAATTATTAATCACCCACATTCTGAGTCCAATAAATAATTTATGGTATGTTTTTTTCTATCCGTGTGGTAATTTAGATTAATTCAATTGCATATATTTTAATGTGTCGTACTCTAACAGCAAAAATAATTATAATTATGGATTCAGTTTTATGCTAGTTTACCCGCAATATTAATTTGTGCTTTAGGCGTTTAAGAGTTAACACTATTCATTGATTTAAAAAAATAAATTACAATTCAACTTTTTTTGAATTGCGAAACGTTTCTGCATGGGTTGAGGTTGTTCTTGGGTTTGACTTAAATTATTTTTTTTCCCTTGATGAGCAGGGTTTCCTTTGTCAACCTTCACTGCCATGTCGTTCGAGACCTAATAGTCGAAAGGTCTTAATGACAAACGTTTGAAGATTTTTCAGCAAACCGTGCAGTGCACCACCAAAACCAGCCTTTCTCGCGTGTATCATTTGTATAGCGAAAATGGTCTGCACAAAGAAATTACTCTAAGGGTTTTGATGAACTGGTTCTTGGGAACAGGTTTAATAGATTCTTTTTATATTATAATTAATCTTTTTTCTTATTTATATTATTTATATCAAATTGAAAAATCTGTTTCTAATATGTTTAGGAATTTTTATATTTTTATCAATCAATGATGTAGAGCCATTTTTGTAGGGTTCATTATGCTTACCAACCAACATCACACCACCCAGACCCGGCAGCACCTTAGATGAATTAAATAATGTAGATACGTTACTGAGACAACGCGAGTGAATGCACTTAACCGAGTCCGTGAGACTTATTTGAGATTTACTGCATTTAGTATCACACAAACACTCGTTCGACAGACAAGCTGTCACAAACACGTTGCTGTAGGCTCCTTTCTGAGAAAAAACGCCTTGAGAGGTGTAAAAATCATTCGGGAGCAAAAAACATATCTCATGGAGTTTCTTTCCATTCATAATTACCCACAAATCACTTATTATTTCAATTCAATAAATACAATTATTCACAAGATTTTTAGCAACTCGAAAACAGTGTGAGATAGCGAATGCAGAAATACATAGATGTATGAAAGACAACCACGGCTAGTGGCACGAGACCCGATTATGACAGTAGCGTGGGACGTTTATATAGCTATCTCATCCGTACATACATTCTTTGAATGGCTATCCTTTTCATAAGCGAGTGAAACATAAAACAAGACGTTACTAGTGGTGTTACATTATTCGTAAGATTTGAATGAATATGACGTGTCTTGTATTTTATGTCTATGGGCAGCACCCATATATTAAATGAAAAATCCATGTTAATGCATCATTAGATTGATAGATTCATTTACACATTAGGAAAAACTGATGAAATCCCTGTGAAAAGTGATCCTTTTTACTACTTTTTCGGACCTATTGGTACATCCATGCATAGAAAATATCGCCATGATGTTTTTTTTTTAATAAAACCACTGCACATATTTCAATAAACGAAAATACAGGAAAATTACCTCAAAAACTGTTTGACACTAGTTATTCTGTTAAATGATATGAAGTTCGCACGTATGGTAGACACGGTTACTTACCTCGACGTGATGCGTTAAAATTTAAAAAATTGTTTTTTCTCAAGATATAATAATAATAATAATAATAGCTTTTTATTTCAGCGGAACAGAGCGGTGGGTGCAATACTCTGTCTGCCATATAAGTAAAAATACATATCAGAAACTTAAAACAATGAAGATAACATACAAAACAAAATAAAAATAAAATAATGTTAGTAATAAAAGTAAAATAAATAGATAAAATAACATAAAATGATAATAATATAAGAGCATTTTAATGAAATAAAGAAAATAACTTTTACGGCGGATTGAGGGAAATTCTCCACCTGTGATGTAGGGGCGCACTGTGCCACTGGGCGGCAGCCTGGACGAGAGTGTTCTCGGATTCCCGGTAGCGCTGTCTCGTTCCTGCCATTCTGTGACGCATCAGAGCAGCAAACCCGTTCACCCTTCCCTCTGCAAACATCTGTGAGGCGCTGCATCGCCAAGAAAGACCGAAAATCCCCCTGTACGCGTGGTTGTACTGCATTCGGAGCGTGTTCATGACTGCTTGTGTATATCTGGTCCAGAGTTCGCAAGTGTACGGGCTCACGCAGTACGTCTGGAACAACTGTCTCTTTACCGGAAGACTGCACCTATTGAATCTCCTGGCGAGCATGTTGGCTCGCACGCTTAGTGCTCTTTTCTGGCGCTCTATGTCCTTCTTGTCATTTAAGTCGTCAGTTACGACATGACCCATAACCATAAAATTAAATGATATAACTACGTGAAAAACCATAAAATTAAGTGATATAACTACGTAAAAACCAGAGAAAGTGACTAATCGCAAGTTTGTATAGATTGGGTAAAAATAGTAGCTCTCCCTCCCTATTATACTGTTCCTCCAAGATACGAACACATATGCATTGCTTGCATACAACATGCTTCAAACTTGATATTTTTAATTGGTTGATTAATTAATTGATTGATTAATTTAAATTTTCAATATAATCAAAAAAGCCCGCAGTAAAACTTTTTGAATATACAAATTGGATCAATGTATACGCTAATAACAATATGTGACTTAAGCAAGACAAAACACCTACCCATACACCACTACACACAACCCTAAGTATGTATTGTTCGCATCAACTCTAATTGCACGATCTATAAAGGATTCCATTATTAAATGCCATTCAAACTGAATGCTAATATCAAATTTTATAAAATTAATTTTGCATATTAAAATTAAATCAATATTTTTGCTTTACTTTTCTTTACTCAAAGCAAAATAATAAAGTAAGGAAAGTAGGTACTATTAACAACAAAATAATAGAATCATAATTTAGAATTCTGCCAGACTGTCACTCGAATTAAAAAACATTGATTTTTAATTATTGATTTCTTGAAAGTTGTATATTTTTATAGATCTTTAATTTTATGGTTTATCAACATGTCTCGCCTTAAATCCCTTTTTACAAACTTCTGGCGGGAATTTGTGAGATTTTTTAACAAGACTGTATGGAGGATTCTGGGTGTGTAATTGTTTGCATAAATTTTCCTGCATGATTTATTTTTAACAAATTACGCCAAACTCCTATAACATGGGTTCCAAATTCATTCCTTTATCTCCTTAAGTAGACCCTCTGCCCAGTATCGCCAAAGATTACACGGACCCTGATGGAAACAAGGGGCTTCCTGTATGAAGTTAATTTGAAAATAAATTTGTTATGATCATTGACATCATTGATGTACATAATTTGAATAACAGATGTTTTTAGAGTGTCACTTTTATTTTTATATTTTTTTATATGAATAACGCACAAGAGTCTCAACTGCTCCCAACCGTCTAGAGCCAGTGAGACTATGGCATCCCCAAATAGGGTATGTTGTGAGGCTGAAGGTAGTGGGGAAGGGGAGGAGATTGGGAAGAGGAAGGTTGGGAAGTACTTGTCTATTCAGATCTGGTCATCAAACACGGCTAAAGCCATTTCAAGCAACGTTTCGATTCTGAATGGTGGTCTTTCACCAGGGCGATACTTAGAGTATCTACCACTCTGGAACGTGCCGCAAATATACTTTTTATTATTTTTATATGAATTAAATGTGTTATGACACATATTAATTAAAAAAAGTTATTGGCGCACGTTGGGTTTGAACCCGCGACCTTTGGATTCGTAGTCGAGCGTCTTACCACTCGACCATGGAGGCCGTCACTGCAATTTATTCGTGATTTCATACCTAATGTTGAGCGAAAAGAAAAAGGAATGCTTTTATACTAACCTTTTTGTACGTGAAAGTAAAAATCGAATATAGGATCCGAAGCAGGGTGACATAGTTACCCCATTTGACCTAGCTTATTAAAGCGTTTTCATGACACAATCTTAGGTAATTTGTTTTTGGTAATACTTAGAGAGAAGTATATTCATAATATTTCATTATCTTTATCTAAAATATGGCACAAAACTCTTGTTTAGGGTCACATTAGAACCCACGTTCGGAACGGCAGTGTTAAACTCCCTGCTATAGATATAATTGCAAATACTCGACCGTCCTCATCATAACAGCTTTCTTTTGTGTTTTCCACGATCATAGAAACAATAAAGATACATATTGAGATTAGGGCGAGAAAGAATCAATTATTCATATGATGAAATTGAACAATCCTTGAAAATTTCTTCATTAGAAAAGCGTAGGAAAGACTTGCATTTTCAAAATTATTAATCGTATAATGGACTCACCTTCTTTGTTACAACTCATCCAGTTCAAAATTCCTTGCCGTAGACTCAGAAACAATGAATTGCTGTTCCTCAATCATCACTCTACTAATTATGGGTATCATTCTTCACTGTCCAGAATGTTGAGACTTGTTAACTCAAGCCATGGTCTTGAAATTTTTGGTACCAGTCTAAATGATTTTTGTCATTCTTTACGACTCTACCAAAACCTTCTTCAGACTTTGACTTGAACGTTCTTTTAAATGTATATTTGTGTCCTATTTTTGTCATTGCTTTATTCAATATTATGTTTGTGCTGTTCTTTCTCTGTTGCTCTTTTTTTCCCATTTCGTGTTTGCATTTTAAAATTGAAAATGTCATTTTATTAAAGTGCTTTAAGTATGTGTGTGTACTGAATACCCATATTACCGGTTACTTGTCAAATAAGACACTGTTTTTTTAGTTAATCATTTTACGCGTGGAAAATAGGATTTTATTTTACCTTAAGCCGTGATATATGATTAGATACGTGCATTTTTTTTACTGGGCATATCAAATCAGTTAAGCCATCGTAAAATATCGAAATTTGCAATGGCATTAATAATGTTGTTTACTTTCAAACTTCTCAGAAGCAAAATCTTATCATATGGGAAACGAGTATTTTTTTAAATGTTGTTTTATTCTCGGTCCAACCGATCATTAGACAGTTTGATTTTTATGTTAGTTAATTAATGGCTAGTAATAAACATTGATAGTAATATAATATGCAAAAGTAAAAAAATATTTTCTTATGTACCTGAACACAAAAATAGATCCACTGGTAATTTAATGGTTTTCATAATTTACACACATATTTATTGTTTTATATCAATCTTGCAGTGTTTGTTGATGCCAAACTGTTTTATTACCATTGCGATTAATTTTATATTATCAGCTGTAAACTTAAATTTCTACTGTGCATTTTGAAAAATCACAAAATCTTTTTGACATTTTGTGGGTGTTCTATTAGGACTAAACTCACTAATCCCAAAAAGTAGTGCTAAGAACTATAAATTAATAAGACATATATTTTTAGTGTCTTTTTTATGATACAATTATTTAAAAAAATAAATCTTAACCATTGTTTAATGGAAAAAAATTCTTTAACGTCTGGGTGAGGGGCAAACAAATTTTGTATGGCCCTTTGGTTTTAAGCAATCTGGAGCTAATTTAAGAAACGAGAATATATAACGCGAAAGTGGATGGTAGAAGAAGTCGGGAATACTTCGGGTCATGTCAAGAGTCAGAATAACAAAAAAATATGTATGAGACAATGTATGAATGTGAATGAAGCAAGGAGTGTGTGCCAATATAGAGTTGTGTGGCGGTCCAGCCTCTTTGCCTACCCCTGTGGTGAAATGGTGTGATGGTTAATTAGTTACTTTATGGCGTAGTTTCCTTCTTGAGCACATCACCACTATAGGTGGCATTGTTAATAAAATCGACTTGGAACAAACATCGAAATAATAATGCATGTAATTTGTCTTTCCAGGGATCCGGCCTGCGATGAATCACAAAATTATCCTAACCCTAGCGATAGGGGTCTCCACTGGGTTTAGTTTTGCCTACATTATACTCATATCCAACGAATACAGTCTACGGAATGGCTGGTTTGGGTGAGTTGCTATATATTATATCTGTAATATAAACTATGTTACTTATATAACTATTAAGTTCGAAACAATTATTATGTTACAATCTCCAAAAAGAATCGGATCAAACTGTCACAAAGTAACTGCTTTCTACGAGCATGCCAAAAATAATATGTAATAAATGTATAAAATATGTGTAAAAGTGACTTGATTTTCATAACAGTGTTTTCTGGCTGAAAATTTTTATTTTGAGAAAAATGTGATTTTTATATTTACCTCATTCAGTCGGTTAAGATGTTCATTATAACTTATTTAGAAAATATAAATTAGGATGTAGAAATCAATAGAATTGTGTATTTGAATGCTCCCCGCTATTCGGCGATTTTAGACCTGTTTCAGCTTTTTATCAAATTGTGATGAGCTGATAAGCATATGCATGACAGTTATGTTAAAAGTGTCAATTCTGAAACAATTTAACCTTAGTAACTTAGTAAATAATTTGTCACCGCGTTTACAAGAATCCATAATTATGATATTTTTTTGCTCTTTCAGTAAGAGTGACGCTTGCTACCAACCCGACTCCCACGCCCCCCCGCACCTGGACCGGGAGAACCAGGTGGAGACGGCTTTCCAGTTTGGGGCGCATAAACACGACGAGGCCTTCCACAAGTTTGAGGACACGGCCGTGGCGGATGCAATGGCGCGCAAGGTGCGTGTGCTGTGCTGGGTAATGACGGGGCCCGCCAACCACGAGAAGAAAGCGCTGCACGTCAAGAAGACCTGGGGCCCGCGCTGCAACATTCTGCTGTTCATGAGCTCTGTGGCTGGTAATCATTTACTTTTGAAATAGAGACAGTTTTATGTTTTTTAGTTTTGTTTTCGCAATAACCTTTTCCAATAAAACAGAATTTCTTCATTTTCGAAAAGGCACCGGGGGGAATGCTGATTTTTTCTATCGGTATTTCAATGGAAGATGCTCCAAGGAATAAGCGTCATTCATCTCTTTGGCATCGGTGCACAGCCGGGAAACACGCCAACATTTGTACATGGTTGACATTTGCCACATGAGAACGGGATCGTTTCTACACCTCGTTCTTGTGTTTAACAGCTCGGCTGAGCAATGATTTGCCGGCCTTTGTGTTTCTTCCTTATAAGATGGGTTTCTCTATACCCAGATCCATGCCTTCTTTTCCTCGAAAAGACTCCACACAGCGCCCCAAAGATTGCCATAAGTAAGAAATAGGGTGTTTTCAGTTAAGTACTATGTTTGGTAGTTTAGATTTGAAAGAATGTCCAGTAAAACTACCGCATTTCAAACTAACATGGATACGATACTACAATAAACAAACTTAAGTATTTTTAGACAACTTTCTCTTTGTTTAAATTCCGCTAAATTGTCCCAATACATAGTTATTCAAAGCTCTAGATAACATTTAATGTAATTCAGTTTTTCAAATCGCAATACACTTTTTAAATTATTGATTCATGTTTATAATTCCATATACGTAATGAAAGTGCTAAACTTCAAAGTCTATTTTCTCAATTTTTCTCGAGTTATGGTTATGTAGTTGAGTAGAGTGCGATACACATAATGCGGGGTTGTGTCAAGCATAAGGAAACTTCAGTCTAAGGAGGAGAAAGATAAGTCAAATACTAAATATTGCCAATTTATTTGTTTCAGATGATAAACTTCCCTCAATTGCACTCCCTGTAAAAGAGGGACATAACAATTTATGGGGTAAAACCAAGGCGGCCTTTGAATATATTTATGAACACTACAGGGATGAAGCGGACTGGTTCATGAAAGCAGATGATGATACGTAATACTTATTGAATTGCTTTTTCTTTTATATATACTCCAGTGTCCATGTTCCGAAATCATTAAAGATCCTGTACATTCTAAAGCTATGAGACACGGCATTGTCAATGGAACATCCACTTATAAAAATTGCATAAATGATTGTCAGTCTCGCCAGACAACATGTTAACAGTCGATAATGGGTCATATTTTGATGAACACATTGGGATAAGTGTTTTTAACTGTCTCTAGTTTTTTTTTCTAATCTGGACTTATAACTCTTTCACCGCGGCGAGTGATTTTAATCATTTCTACAAATCGTTTGCACCACGCGGCGGCTGACTAAAGTCATTTTCAAGTTTCGACTTTGTTTTCCGAGTACATGTATGCCGTATTCGGGCGAAATTTGTTTTAAAAATAATAATATTCATTTGTGGATTGACATCTCTGAAAATCTTTATCAACTACTTCATTGTTTATCTTATAAAATAGTAAAATCGAGGGCCCGGGGACAGCCTTCAGTCGGGGTTTTGAATCTCGCGCGAGTGTTTGATGGGAATTCTATAGAGCGTTCATATAGATGGCTTTGTATCGGTTGAAATTTAACGCGATTGTTTACATTAACACAATTATGGCGTTATCTTGATTTGGGTTTATCTCAAGTGAATGTTTATTGAGGATGATTTTAGGATAGTTCATAATTCATATAATGATTTTGTTTTCTTAAAAGGGTCCTTTTAAAAATAACATTCAACCAAAAATGCGTAAACAAAAAATGTGCCGAAAAAAAGAGACGACTGTTTAGGTATATGTATTTATTTAGCGGTCAAAAGGTTAATTAATCTTTAATCTGGTTTTTATAAGTAAGCCAACGATGTGTATGAACATCAGGAATGCGGTGAATTAACAACAAAGCTGGTTTTTATTATTGTTTCTTGCATTATTCTTTTCATTTAGCATAGAATCGGCCCTAAGATGTTCGAAAGCATTCAAAGTTTTTCAGGTTTAACTCTAATGATTGTAAATTGTGCTCTATTCTAATGGTTCTCCTTGCAGGTACGTGGTGGTGGAGAACCTCCGCTACATGCTGTCGGCATACAGCCCCCAAGAGCCCGTGTACTTCGGGTGCCGCTTCAAGCCCTTCGTGAAGCAAGGCTACATGAGCGGGGGCGCTGGCTACGTATTGAGTCGCACCGCCTTGGACCGCCTCGTCAAGGTAGCGCTGCCCTCTAGCAAGCACTGTTCGCAGGGGGACGAGGGCTCGGAGGACGTGGAAATAGGCAAGTTGATTCATTCATCCAGAGTGGTAGACACTCGGCATTGCCCCGGTGATTACCATGGTTAGTGATCAGATCGGAATAGCCAGGTACTTTCCATGCTTTCTCTCCCCATATCTCTGCCTTCCGTTCTTTCTTCGACCTTACAACATTCCACAAATTGACAGACAAACTCCTCCCAGATGGATACCCACCTGGGCGTTGTGGGTTCAATTCCTCTGCTAGCTAAGTCCTTCATCATTGTAAAATTTTCCGTTTATCATGATGTATTATGAGTTTTTTTTTTAGTGAGGAGTAGGTCAGGTTATTCGTAACCCTGAAATGTTTCTTTCATTAAAAAAAAAGAGTTTGAAACACCCAGAACTAAGTGAGTACTTTTGAATTTTTCAGCAAATTTGATGTCATTATGTTTTCTGACTTTAGGCAAGTGTCTGTCCAATGTGGGGGTCAAGGCGGGGGACTCGCGGGACCCGCTGGGCCGAGGGCGCTTCTTCCCCTTCATCCCCGAGCATCACCTGATCCCCAGGCACCCTGGACAAGAACAACTGGTACTGGAAGTACATCTACTACAAGGCGGAAGAGGTAAGAAACATTCTTCTATCTACGTATTCACATTTTGATTCAAAATTTTGCATTTTTATTTCATTGGCCCTTGCAGTAATTGCTAGTCAACAGTTTCAATCACTGCACCAATCCGCTGTCTAGGTTGAAGAAACTAAAATACAGTTTAAATACTTTCATAGTAGGGATAGTGCTATCTACGCATGAACTGTCTAGGAAACATAACAAACTGAAAATAATCTATAAATAGAACACATACACTTTGTTTATAACCACGAGCCCTTCCATCATCAGGACAATATTAAAATTAACCTTTAGATAATAACTTCATCT
The DNA here is from genome assembly GCA_022651775.1 of Drusus annulatus. Taxonomy (NCBI): domain Eukaryota; kingdom Metazoa; phylum Arthropoda; class Insecta; order Trichoptera; family Limnephilidae; genus Drusus; species Drusus annulatus. The sequence goes on from JAGWCC010000759.1 coordinate 16,984, forward strand.
CTTCTAAGAAAACTGAAAATAAGAAAATCTGTAGTGAACTTCAAAATCTTTGTAAAATGAATACCAATATACATTCTCCAGATACTCCAAAACATACATTTTTGAATCGTTTGCAGAATTTAAGTTTTTTATAGTGAATAAAGCACAAGAGTTCCAACTAAACTCCCAAATGCTTTTACGAATATGAAAATAATCTCTGGAGCCAGTGAGACTATGGCATCCTCAATCGGGCTATTTTGTGAGGCTTAAAGGTAGTGGAGATAGGAAGGAAGTGAAAGAGAAAGATTGGGAAGTACCTAGCTATTCAGATTTAGTCACCAAACATGGCTAAAACCATTTCAAGCAACTTTTCGATTCTGAATGGTGGTCTTTCATCAAGGCGATACGATAGTATCTACCACTCTGGAACGTGCCGCAAATATAATTATATTATTTTATTCTATGAATTTATTGTGTTACGACACAAATTAATTAAATTAAATTTATTTGTGCACGCCAGGTTTGAACCCGCAACTTCCTTTCGTAGTCGAGCGTCTAACCACTCGACCACAGAAGTCGTCAAAACGATAACTGATCTGTAATACGTTATGACAATGATGGAGACCTTTTTATGGCCATCATAATCCAAACAGTTAAAGTTTTTAACGAATTATGATTGTTACATTTTTTTTCTTGTTCTATGTTCTAATGGCTTTGTTGCATTTTAGGGTTTAGACTGTTGCTCTGACAATGCCGTGTCGTTCCACTACGTTAACCCCAACATGATGTACGTCCTGGAATACCTAATTTATCATCTGAAGCCTTTCGGCATCAACTACAAGATGGAGATGTCTGCGGACGAGCCCAACACGGATGTGGTCCTAAAGGGGGTGCACTCGGCCGCGGTCAGCGAGGGAGCTGTAAAGCATGGTGCCGAGGCCACCACTGAGGAGTTCTCAGGATCCCCGGCCGAAGAGCCAAGATAGTCTGTTTGGCGAAACAGATGGGCTCCTTACTTCCCCGGGAGTAAATAAATTTATTTTTTAAATTTATATTTACACCTTTTGTCTTTTTCTATTTTTTTAACTTGACTTATTCCGCAAATGAATATGTTTAATATGCGTAATTATCAACATAAGATCAATCAACAAAAACTTCGACCAATTTCTAATCCAACTGGAACTAACTCAAATCATATATGACATAATTAACCTCACAGAATGTTGGCTAACACCTTCTCACAATCCAAAAAATATCCTTAACTACACCCACCATCAATCCACAAAACACTTCACACAAAACGACGGCATAGTCGTCTACACATCAAACAACTCTCATAAATTATTTAATGTCAAAGAAATCACCATTATCAATTCAAATTGTCTTCAAATAACACACAACGTCAATACAAGTATCATAGCACTTTACCGATCTCCATCAAAACCAAATATATCCTACTTTCCTTACGACTTAAAGTACTACCTTACTCACTTAGCAAAAACAAAGAACCTCATTTTAATTGGTGACATTAACATCAACATTCTACCTGACAATGAACATCCCCAGTGCCAAGTCCACTTAAACACGATTATTATTCACGGTATGAAAAGCACAATAAATTCACCAACACAATGTACACAGTACTCTTCTTCATGCATCGACCATGTTATGGTAAAATCAGACATATACAATCCTATTTTTATTTTCTATATTTACCTTTACCTAGATCATAAAACATCCAAAAACATTATATATTATGCACCTTATGCACAACCTCTTACTCCTAAACAATATCTATAAAATGTAACCTGCGCATAATAACTTTGTTCTTAATATTAATTTAATTTCATCTCTTCTTTTTCCTTTCTTATTACTTTTTATTTGTATTAATATTTGCATTTAATAATATATCATTTATGTACACCACGTATGTCTCGACACAGGAATCTCCTATTGAGACAGACATGAACCAATCCCATGAATTATATTTCAACAATATAAATAATAAAAAAATAAATTAGGAACTTTCACTCTTCTTAGTTATATTGGACATTAAAAGGCATTATAGTCATTGCATTTTATAAACCTCCTTTGTAGCTTTTAGCCGTAACGGTATAAATACTTAGCAAGTTTCATCATTTAACTTGTGCGAATTCCTCTTTTGGGTTTATTTATTTTACTGCCGGAAAAAATGATCAATTAAAATATTATATTCCTTAAAGTGATTCAAAATGGCCGTGTCTTATTAGAATATTTGTGACTAACAATAGATGGTTTGTAAAAACAATGATTTTAAATTACCAAATATGTATCTTTTTAATATGAACCATATTTCATTCCACTTGCCTTGCCACGGCAACACGATAATGGTATTATAATATGTAATTTAAGGTTGCCATTTCAACTAAGCTGTTGATAAATTATATTCTTGCTAGTGAAATTTTATCAGCTGTAGAATACCAATTTGAATCAATATAAGTGAGATATTAATTTATCTACTTTAGTTTTTATGTAATGTGTACGTACATAATATATGATACTTTAATTTTAAAAAATATATTAAAAACTATGCCAAAGTTGATTTCTTTTTTGTTTTGCATCGCAATGTCATTCTAATGAAGTGAGTTTCTATTGGTTTATTTTAATTGTTTGGGCTTATTAATAGAACTCTAAATTAGTAAGTGCTTTGATAATATAAATTGAACATGACATTCAATTTTTTTTTAAACATGACAAGTTAGGTTAAGAGTTATTAGAACACACTTGTTTCTATGATAATAAAAATGGATATTATTTTCCAAACAACCTTGTTGAAGTAAAAGGATTTAGATCAAATTTATTGTAACAACTAGAAATGAACAAAAGAGGATATGTAATATTGATTAACAGTCGAAAGATATTAATATGTTTAAAAAATATCAAAACAAATTGATTTCTTATTAAACTCACTAGAAAAACAAAGTCGTAGTAATAAAATTCATTTAATAATCTTATGTCTTCAGTGTTAAAACAGCTATCATGCAAAATAATTAAAAAAACTGTCATTTCACATTTAATTATTTTAAAATATAATTCATATGTTACATTATATCAAGTTTCAATCTATAATTTCGTACTATTTTATGTTTTTACATAGTTTGTTATTTTATGTTTGTTTTATTTTTAAACAATCAATCTTTGATGTTTCTTTTATTGGTGGTTTTAATGGCTTAAAATGTTTCTTCCCATTTGAGATACTATCTGGATGTCAGCTATAAAGACAAAAAATCTAAATATCATAACTAAGGCTGGTGTCTTTCAAACTCCATTACATTTGGTGTCCACCAAAATTGATGATCAACGCTATTTTTGACATTTGTACGGTCCCCGTTAAACGCCGATCCTAGGCCCGTTTTAGCTTTTAATCAAATCGTGATCAGCCGATAAGCATAACGGTCATATATTTATTCTCTTCAGCTGATCATAATTTGATCAAAAGCTAAAAACGATCAAAAATCGACTTGACAGGGACTGTTCAAATGTCAAAATTGAAAAATGGTACTGATCGTCAAATTGATGGTCACCAGATATGATAGACTTTGAAACACCCCAGCCCAAACCTTTCGATTTGTTTTCATCTTTTCTGTAATAAATGTTTAGAATAACTGTGCAATGGTTAACATGTAAAACAGGGTTTGTTTGGGAATTACATTTATTTATTTAATGGATTTATCAACAAATTGAAAGTGATTTTTTACTAGTTTTACCGTATCGACCTGAATTTAAGTTACCATTATAAATTATCATTTATTTGTGAATATTATGAGTGCCATTCTATGTTTATTTGAGTGTTTCGGAGTAAATTAAACAGAAGCAGTTCCACTATTCCACACCACATTCTACATTATTTATATTTTGTGGGAATGGATTTTATTTTACTATGAATATAAGAAGTATGTTTACCAATTATACAATTTTTTTGCATAGGTATTTTTTTAACCATATACATAGTATTGTATGAAAGGTAAATGTACAAGCATTTACTATTTCTTAAGTTCAGCATAGAATATATTTTTTTTATCAAAATAAAACACTTTAATAAAATACTATTTGGTTTTATTTACTTGTCTAAAAATATTATATACAGTTAGGTTTTAACTTATGACAATCATTGTCATAGTAAGTTGTGTTAGAGTATATTTTAAAACTGATGAACATTGGGGTTTATGTTTGTAGCTAGTAGTAAGTACATACCTACATTTTACACAAATATATATATTTTTTAAATACATAAAAGGACCTATACATTGTCCAGTCTCAAATAAATTAAATTAAATGTCGATCAAATCGGCAGTTAAAGTCATTTTTTTCCACTAGATATTTTTTAATACATTTTGGCCACTACCTCTAATAAATATTTTTTGTTATTGTTTGGGGTTCAAGTTCAAGTATCATTTAAAAAAAAAAAATCAAATTTTAAGGCATTGAGAAATAATAAATAAGTTTCGCCTTAAATGCTAGTAATTTTAGAATGTCACCCTCTAACGAGTGGTTATGGCAGAAAACCTATAATTTCGGGAAGATTCTTTCATTTCTTACCCTACCAAAGAAGTCTTTATAAATATTTTCGCCTAAAATCTTCGTCTAAAATATGAATAATCTATGGAATCTACTGACAGCTAGGGACTGTCACTTGTCAAAATACTGTTTTCCTGCAATACAAATCGAAAAATAAAATTTGTAAAATGAATCCCGACGTCGAAAATTCACTGATTGTTAAAGAAATCGTGCATCCAGGGAAAAAATACACACCGCTTAGAGATGGATGCAAGGTAAAAATACTGATAATACGTTACTAAATCGAGGTTATTTGTGAACATCAATATGTCTTGTTAATGCCATTTTTTATCGCATAATATTCCTTTATAGCTTCACTTTCATTTTCAAACGAGGAGGACTGATTTTGATAATAGTCTGGTTGACGACAGTCGCGTTATTGGGAACAAGGAGCCTATGATGTTGGTTTTGGGCAAGAAGTTCAAGATGGAGTGCTGGGAGGCTATGGTGCAGAAGATGGCCGTCGAGGAAGTTGCTAAATTCACAGTAGACAAAAGCGTAAGTTATATGAAAAACCTTCTAATTTCTAAAATAATCATGTAATATTCAGTAATTTCATTCAAAGACAGCTTGATTCCTAAAACGTGAAGTACAAAAAAATGTCACTGTCTTTTTTAGGAAAAATTCGAGCCATCGTTTTTTTAATGAAAAATTGAGATATCGTCTGAGTCGGGCGATTAATTGTCAAAGTCATTAATTTATCCCTTTGTTTTAGAATTGGTTCTTTTGATGCCCTTTTTCTTTTTGTCTTTTGTTCAAAATATTTTTAAAAAGAAGACTGAAGTACCTACCCCCAATTGTGTTAAGATTATATCTTTTTAGTAGTTACTACCCGGCTTTGCAGAGTTTTAACATTATTTTTCTTTACTAAACAATTGTAAAATATGGAATAAACCATTTGGTGTCTTGGCTTATTTTTGACAGCTAACAAAATTATTCAAATACTTATAGCTCACGATAGAAATGACATGGCATTATGAAAATAGTTGTGTTGACTTAGAAATTCCAGATAAAAAAGCTTTGTAAATTTTCACCTTTCATCTGTTTCAGATATAACAGATTGTCTGCTTTAAAACTACAATATGAATGATTTATTTGTATTTGATAAAATTACAGCTGGTCATTCAGTATCCATTTGTGTCCAAGACCTTGAGGGATCTCAGTAAGAATCCCTGCGACAGGAGGAACCACTTCTGCGGTGTGACTTTACAAAATGAAGGAATTGGATACAAAGATCTAAATGGTCTCATAGCTAAACCGTGCGATCTGATATTTATTATAGGTATATATAGGTATCTATATATTTTATTAACATAAAAAAAGGATATATGAAAATGACAGTACTTATTGGTTATTAATTTGTAGTTCTGATTATATGGTAAAATGCAATGTTCTTTAATAGTTGACATGAGTTTAATTGTTAACAATTTTAGTTGTACGTAAATACGTACACACTCACAAAGGAAATTATATTGTTTAATTAAGGCATTATATACACACCGTAACATTGGTAAATTCCTAATGATTAAGCTTTAAAAAATACAATGTTATTAATAAAATATTTACAGACCGATTGAAAAATAGATGAGCGTAAGCACAGATAGAATTTGTATAAATCGTGTTTGTATTAAAAGAATGAATTCTTTCAGAATTATTAAAAGTAGAATTTCCGGAAGACTATGAGAAGGATTCTTGGCAGCTGAGTGATGAGGAAAGGTTGAATAATATCCCTGTGCTGAAGGAGAAGGGGAATGAATTGTTCCGCAGGAAGAGCTACAAGGCGGCGGCAGACATGTACCATGAAGCCATCGCCCTGTGTGAACAGCTCAGTATTAAGTTAGTTTCTTTTTCTTCCTCTGTCTTACTCTCTTAACCCTCTATCATTGCTCAAGTAACATTTTCCACTTATTAGGATAGTAGCAGTAGGAATCAAAATATTGTCATGTTATTCGTAACCTGGGAATGTTTTTTTCTTTAAAAAGAACAAATATGGTGAAAATAATAATAATTAGTTCTTTGAAAACTTGTTTTTGTGCGTTACAGTTGTTTTAAAGCCCGACTGATTTATTAATATGTTTCTAGAGAAAAACCACACGACGAGGAATGGAACAAGCTAGAAGAGATCAAAATACCGCTGCTGCTGAATTATTCTCAGTGTAAATTGATTGAAGGTGATTTCTATGCCGTCATTGAACACTGCACAACCGTCCTGAAGGCCGACCCAGGTGAGAACTGTTCTAGAAGAGGCAATAAACCTCGTTTTAAAACCATTTTAATGCTGACCAACCGCAGTGACATTTTTAGCAACTTGTTGGCTAGAAAAGAAACCATCCATACATGAACTTAAAACTAACAAACTTCCATCAGGCCATTTCTCTGGAAGGGTAGGCAGAGAGGATGGACCACCACACAACTCTGTCTTGGCACACGCTCCTTGTTTCATTACATCATCTCATTCATACTCATGTTATTCTTACTCCTTACATGATCTGAGTGTATTGTTTTCTTCGGGCATCCCCGACTTCTACCATTCATTTTCGCTTCATATATTCTTCTGGCACTCCGTTCATCTACTCTACATGTCCAAACCATCGAAGCGTCCGTTTTGAATCTTGCTCATTATGCGAACATGATACAAACCCAAAATCAGTCCTCCGACTGGAGAAAGTCATCATAGTAATCATGTAAATCAAAATAGTGATAAGTTTCAAAATAACAGATTTTGGAAACACCACCTAAAAATTTTTGGTGATTTAATGGGCTGGCTCGTTGCCAATATTAAAGCGACATAAATACAAAAATAGAATTAGTCAGAATATATACCAAAATATTTTTTTCATCTCCTAAAGGTGATGCAAGAAAGAACTACAAAGAATAATTTTATTAACTTACCTGTTCTGATGTCTACATTTGATCTTGTTTTTATAAACATGTTTTGTTGAAGTTACATAATAAGATATGTTTATTTAAATATAATTAATTTGATGATTTCTTCTGTTTAGACAACATCAAGGCTCTGTACAAGAGGGCAAAGGCAAACATGGCGGCTTGGAGTCCCACGGCTGCCATCAATGACTTCACAAGAGTCAAGGAGTTGGATCCCCTCCTGTCTGCTGCAGTCAATAAAGACCTCAAATCCATCGACGAGATGCACAAGGTTCGAGATGCGGAGGATAAAGAGAAACTGAAGAACCTGTTTGGATAGACTACAGACTAATAACTAGAACCGAATTCGCATTGCAAAGGGAGGGGTTCACCTTTAGAGAAAACTTATTTAATTTTTAATTATGAAACATAATAGTTGTAAGATATGTATTTTGGATTAGTATATCGACGCCGGAAAGGAGAGAGGGTCATTTCAGCAAGTTTACACTAGAGAACTTTTAAGTCCTCAGTAACTGGTTGGATTTTGAAAACTCAGGAAACTCAATGTTCACGTTGAGTTACCTGAAGCGACGAAAACCTAAAAACGTCATAAACATGTGTCGCATGAGTCGAGCCCTTTCCCAAATGGTACCTGGATGGTTGAAGCGCCACAAGTCTTCAAAATCAAACGAAAATCAGAGTATATGATGCACACAAAATATGATTGAAACTGCATATTTAACTCATTTTTGACCAAAGTGTCATTTAAGCCCTTTTGCCTTTCCAGCGTCGATATCATGTTTGAAGTAAAGAAAAATCTCTAAGATTTTATTTTTTTGTAAATAAATCTTTGGGTTTAGAGCTTCTTTTTTAAATTATAAAAAACTCTTAGAGGTTTGATCTTTCTCTAATATCATGTACGAATACAAATATTATTTTTTTCTCAACAGGCAACCCCCTGCTTTTGCAATGCGAATCTGAGTCCTATCTATCAAGACCAAATATAAATCTTATAAAATTGAATATTATATCATAAACTACATATTTATTAAAAAAGTTATGTTAATGTATCCTATTTTTGTGACATGTTTTAAATATGTAGGGAGATAATTTAAAAACTTACTAGATTTCATACGGTTAAGTGGATCAAATAACTGCTTTATAGATTGACTTTCTACGTGGTTTAAATGTGTATTTGAAGTAATACAAAAGTTGTTGCATAGACTGGCATAGAATAACCCATTCATGATGAAAATCGATGTAAGGATTCTTTACTAATGGATAGATGGATTTGCATCATCATTATATTAATTATATTTATCAAAAACTTATCATCTGCATTGTGCCATTAATATACCAAATAAAAATCATTTGCCTAAATCGCGCAATTAGAGTTAACGCAAACAACATATTCTTAGGATTGTGTGTTTTGGTGCATATGTTAACACCTCAAAGTCACTGAAAAACGTTTTTACAGTTACTGGAAAATTTTTACAATGTGTTACTTTTATTACATTAAAAATTAAGTATTTTTTAAATTTCACTAGAATATGTATTCTTTTCCAGAGTCGAATAACAAGTTTTCCACATGATGTAAGCAAACAATGCATCAGTGGGAATACTCTGTTCTACCTATATGTAAATACATAGTACTTAAAACATAAATTTAATACAGTGCAGTAAAATACTGATTATTCCCGGATGACTGATTTTCATTATGTTTTTTTTCTGACAAAATCAAAATCTTACTCTGAATTTTATGACATTATGAAGAAAATGTTAGAGTAGCTAGATCCATGGTCCCAAATATAGGTGAAATATCACAAAACCGCACTATAAAAAATATTTTTTATTATTATTTGACTGTTGAATATATAGCGAATAATCATATTACCCGTGCGTGAGTTTATTTTAAAATTAGCATGTACATAACATGCAATGACATTTAAACTTTATTTATATTGCACAAATATATTTTTAATGTATTTATATCAAACATCTAGAACACCTCAAAACACAAATACATAATTACTAATGACATGATTTCTGACTGAACAAATTGAAACTAAAACATAGGACACTGCACAAGATAAATTATTCACGCAGTCAAACAGTTAACAGAAGAGATTTTGCATAGCACTCAAAACTATAATCCGGTTTACATTTGATTTTAATTTGCCCATTCAAGCGGCATTCTACAGTATTATTACATATTCATAGTAGGATATTGTTACTTAAGTACACATAACCTACAGATGTAAATAAGGTTTAGATAATTTTTAATATTATTTACTAGGCATTCGTCTTGTGGCCATATATTTTATTAAACATTAGGAATAAATTTAAAAAATAACACCAAGTGTACAGGTCCCAATTATTAGAATTGACCCGAACAACACATCGTTGTATCGAGTGTATTGGTGTATATGTATATATATACACTTCCGACAGCAGTGTCCTTGAGAAAAGTCACTGAAAAACAGCCTTTTTTCTTTCTTATGCCTACTTATTATTAGCGAAAAGGGGATAAGTGCATGCATTTGAATTTGTATTCGAAATATGTATTCTAAAAGTTTGCAAAAACTTTCGAAAATGTTTAACAGTGTGTTCATTTTATTTATTAGTTCGAAAAGTAACTGAAGCCACCGATAGTTTTTTTTTATTTCACCAAAATTTTCTTTTCTGAAGTCGAAAAACAAGTTTGATAAATGTTCTATGCAAGCAATGCACCGTACTATGTCCAACCAACATTCGCTGCTATACATATACCAATTGTACATATTTTAATTGGTAGCAAAATATATGTCTACATATTTAAATTTTGTCAAAATCAGTCAGTGGCGTTGCTACTGAATATTTTGTGGATATAAAAAATAGTTTGTTCCTCTTTTGTCCGCCTGCAACGATAAGTGTGTCAAAACTATATAATGTACTTGTAGTCAGTAAATTGATATTGTATATTTTATACATACATCTAAATAAAAATACAAAAACAAAACAAAAATATTTTATGTAAAACGATTAAAACAAAATATTTTGTACTGCTGTAATTTAACAATGAAGTTCAAAGTATATTAACATCTATGTTAAAATTTAATATATATATTTATCTATATATATATATATATATATATATATATATATATATATTATAAATTGTCTATGAATCTTAGAATATCACATAAAAAAATATGTTTATTTAATTCACAAGATATTCTAAAATGGTATGTAATAATACATTTACAGGTAGGAAATTTTAATTTATTCTGAATATAAATACATATGTATCTTGAAAATAAAAACCACATTTGTTTATAATTTTTCTGTTTTAGATTCTTTATTACAAAAAAATACCTACATAATGATGTGTGCAAAATTCTTCCTTCATTTAACCACTGATGTTTTACAGAAATGCAAAAATAAATCTTTAAGTTCATAGTCGACTTTTAAATATTTCATTACTTTAATGTTTTGAGTCATGTTTTACACTTTGTCTGAAATCTCTTCTTTTACATCAACTTCTTCGTCTTCTTTTTTTACGTCCACTTTTTCTTTTTTTATGTCCTCAACTGCTTCATCAGCTTTAATGTCCTCTTTAATGGATACAGATACCACTTCCATTTTTTCTGTTGTATTCATTTTTTCCAAATCCTGAAAAACCAGAAAAACAATATAAATATCATTACATGATATTATGTAAATTATGAGATTGCTCAAGTCTAAGAAATCTTGGTGTTGCCATTAAATTATGAAAATAAGTTCTTTCATCTAAGCAGTCTTTTTGTCTAGATTCTGTATGTATTCTTAAGCTTCTGATGTTGGTAGTAAAAATAACTAAAATATAACCTATAAATTTTACAAATGTAGAAGTCAGCGAAGCCCATTGGCTTCCCTTGGAAGGTGCAAGTTAATTAATACCAATTTACATAAATTAATTGCAGTCTGAACAAATAAAAAATCAGGTAACTAATCTTTACAAGTTAGCTATTGTGTATTTATTAACAATATTGTGTTTTAAACTTCTTTGGTTAAAAATTTCCCGCCTATTTTTTCTTAGAAAATTATAATGATGTATTCTTATTATCATTCTTGTACATTTTGTGTTGCCGGTTTCTAGGTTAAATCATCTTTCATTAATGCTTAGTGTTCAGTTTTTCATGCAGTAGAATAGAGAAAACAACAACAAACTTTTTTTACTCTTAAGTCTAGACTAAGTTTACGGTCACAGAAGAAGTTTCATTTTAATGAAATTGCTCCCGGCCCCATTTCCATCAACCTAGTAAATTAATTTACCTCCTCGGTCATTCTCTCAAACAGGAGCACCAGTTCAGTGTGCCTGGTGTAGGGGAACATGTCCACGCCCACGGCCTGCGTGCACACAAAGGGATCCCCGTGCATAGTCTTGGAGCTGGCGCGGCCCAGGTCCAGGAAGTTCTTCATGGCGGCCGAGGGGTCACAGGACAGGTACACCAGCCGCTTGATCTGCTTCATCCGGCGCAGCTGGATGATGGCGCGCATATCTAGAAAAGTAATTTTATTGAATATGGATATTTGAAAATTTTAATAGGTGCGGAGTAAACAGTGTGCTCCTTGTAGGTCGTTGATAAGAAAAGCGGAGCTTAGTATCGAGATTAAGTTATCAGTGTATAAATCAGCGCATCGCCCCGCCCTTACATATGGTCATAAAATTTAGACGATGAATGAGAGAGTACGTCCTAGGGTCTAACCTGCTGATATGAGATTTTTGATGAAGATCGACGATCAGAGATATGCTTAGCATTGAACCTCTGCTAGTCTTTTTAGAAAAGTTGCAGATGAAGTGGCTTGGACATGTACTCGGAATAATACTGGTGGCAATTCCAGAGGGAAGACGTCCAGTTGGCCGCTCCAGAAATATATGTTGAAAATAACAAGAGGCTGGGCCTTTGTTAGTGGAATATATCGATCGGTAACATGTTTACAATGAGTCAAGTTAAGTTATTTTGACAGACTTTAAAATAAAACTGAATAATTGGATCTAATAATACCCATTTAATAAACCGGCAGGATGAAGGAATGTTAGAAGGCCCAAGCTTAGGTGGCTGGACGATGTGAAGGCAAACACCGCAACCTTAGAAATGAAGAACTGGAGAGACCAGAAGGAGTAGAGGTGGCCAAGACTCTCCAAAAGCATGTAAGTATTAATACGCACGTAATCCAGCTCTGGGGGGGTCCACGATGGCGATGACATCCTGGTGGTTGGCCCGGCCTACCACGGCGGTCAGGATGTCCTCCGCTCGACCGGCAAAGAAGTCAGAGTTGGTGATGTTGTTTGCTACGGCGTTGACCTTAGCGTCAGAGATGGCCTCGGGAATCAGTTCTAAACCGAGAACCTGGCCGCAGTGCTGGAATTAAAAAAATAAATGTTTAATTTAATTTATTTTCACACAAATTTTCATTTTAACTTCGATTATGATCCATCTTTACCAAGGTTGGAATGTTTTAAACTCTTGTCACATTTGATGGCCACTGTAATGATCTCAAACTTTTTGTCAGTTTTGAACGGTTGCTGATTTTCGTTGCTTTTGGGTTTTGAATACATTGAGAATCAGCGTTTAACAGGAACCGTTCAAATGTCAAAAATTCAAAATAGAATTGTGACAATGTGACCAAAGTTGAAATACCCCAACCTCAGCCAAAATGTTTCATATCATGTCACTTACTGATATGTATAATACTATTACAAATCTTAACTATAAAGCAGAAATCGATTATAAAAAGCAGAAAGAACTCTTGAATGGTGAACTATGCTAGGATGAAATTTGTACAGCCTTTTCTGTCTAGAATTTCAAATATTTTCCGCTCACAAAGTCAGCAGCTTTTAAATACATATCTATATAACATATCCAGTTCCATATTTCCTTTTTATTTATATATTTATTCTATACTTTTGAATGCGTAACTCCTGTATATGCGTACTGCTGATAGCTACGTTGTAACCTCTCCCTCTTTCTCATAAATAACACATGTAACAGAAAGAAATGTTACAACAGAGATCTCAGCTACGAATCACTGTGAATATTTAACATCCACATCTAACATGGCAACTTACTTTAGCAAAGCACAGTCCAATGGTCCCCGTTCCGTAGCAAATGTCCACCACGGTGGAGGTCTGTGTGGGCTGAGCTAGCTCTATGGCGGTTTCATATAACTTGTCTGCGCCGGCAGTGTTGATCTACAAGTTCGAAATTCAACATTACAATCATTAGGTCATCGTGTTCAAATTATCTAATTGAAAATGTTATAAATCGATCATAACAATGTGAAAGTAACTTGCCTGGAAGAAAGAGGCCGGCGAGATCCTGAATTGGAGTCCAAGAATGCTGTCAAAAATGTGAGATTCTCCCCAAATCAATTCTAATTTTGCCGAAGCATCTCTGGCCCTCCTGAAATTATTCAAATTAATAAATTTGTATTATTTTACGGGTCAGTATAAATTTTTGACAATTTTCATGAAATTTAAGTTAAATTAATTAATGATTAATCAAAAGCTATTGAATATTCCGTTCACATGACTTGAAAAATAAATTATAGGCTATTTTATGGATCACAAACTTTGTCCTTTTTTTTAGTGGTAGTAACTCTTTTGATAATAGCCCACAAAAACCGTCAACCGTCTGAAGCCAGTGGGACTATGGCATCCCCAAATGGGGGAGAATGTTGTGAGACTGAGGTAGTGGGGAAGGGAAGGGGATGGAGAAGAGGATGTTTGAGAAGAATGATTGATGTGTAATGTCATTAATAATGAAAATTATTTATATTTAAAGGTTCAAGCATTAAAAGATATCGAAGGGCATGGAAATATGTGATTAACATCTCAAATAGATGTATATTATTTTGGCATTCTTTCAATCAGCTGAATTATAACAAATATGTAATATCAAGGGGTTGTCACAAATATGTAACACTTTTTAATATGCAATAACACATACCTTTGTGGCATATTTTGAAAATAGATGGATTTAATGCTCCCTTGTCTGCCAATATTGGATGTGAAATGGTCTACAAGGGATTTCTTTAGCTGCTCAATCTCTTCTTCTGATAATTGCTGAAAATATAAAAAGAGAATGATTTCAGGTGAATAAATATGTATCCACCCTTAGGGCTCTAGTTCTTTGTCCATTGTGTATATCTCTGATTACATTAGTAAGCAAATAAAATGACAAGTGTTAATTTTAGAAAATTCATTTTAACTCTGGGCATGTCTATGTGCCGGAAGTCAATTTTATTTTACTTCGGGTGAAATTGGTCAAATATTTTCAAACATCAAAATTCTTTCTTCAATAGATAATTAAATTCATTAGGCTGTCATGGACCTGTCGAAGAGTCTTATGTAAATTAGCGACATCAGGTTTCTTTGAAATCGGTCTAGATCACATTTCAGTTTTTCTCTTCAGTGACTAGTAGAGTTGTAACCGCTCTGTGCGAACTACAAAGAACTACTTCATTTTGTGGCAGTTCACACATTACACATTTTTGAGTGCGTGAATACTTCAATTGAAGTTAGACTACAAAGCTACAAAGAACTACTTTATTTTGCGGCAGCGCTCACTTCAATTGAAGTTCGACTTCAAAGACTATAAAGAACTACTACATTTTGCGGCAGCGCACACTTCAATTAAAGGTCGACTACAACGATTTGGCGAGGAACTGGTTCTTCCCCAGTTCCATTTTTTTGTTGATTTGGTAGTACTTTTCGATCTGAGATCTCTACCGACTAGTACTATTTTTTGGTGAGTTCTTTTCGATTTCAGTTCGACTTCAATCGAAGCTTTCACCATGAAGGATTCATTTTAAAGAACTAGCAGTTTGTGAAGCATTCACAAAACATTGAAGTTTTTCCCAGCGCTAGTGACTAGTAAGGATGATTGACAGAAAGCTGATGAATATAGGTTTTTTTAAATAATAGAGGAAAGAGTTATAGTACATACAAATTTGTCAAAGCAAACTAAGCTCATGATCATATAAGGTAGTTTGGAAGGGAGTTGGCAGAGGAAGGACAAAAGTAGACTGAAAGCAGTGGAAACAAGATCCCCGGAAAGTTGGTGATGGTAGAGCTCCACTGGCTCCGCACAGTTGTAACTCTTGCGCTAATAGTCAATATGAATTAGGGTGAACACTATCGGTAGACTGTACGGTACCCACCTGAGGAATGACTCCAATGACCAGCATCAAGTCTCCCGAGTTCGCCGATTCCCTGATCATGACCTGCGACCAGTGGCCGCTGTGGTCCTCGGGGGAGTACGCCTTCAGCGGGCTGGAGCGCACATACTCCTGGAAAACCTGGAATCAAATATTATATCAGTCGTGTTAATATAGTCAGCAAAATAAATTTAATTTTCAAATACACACATACATACAGTTTTATACTCTTGACAATCCAAAATAGTAAAAACAAATTTGGTCCAATCTTTTTCAAAATTATTTAGTCAATTAGCTATTCGTCAAAGTGACGGATCTTTTTAGCTAAATGATAATTTTACAGGTTAGATGAATCCAGTTAATCAAAAAAGTGTGTGGTTTCAGGAGGTCTAGTACCAACATCCCAAATGTGTCAACATTGACACGATAAAGGTTAATTAGATCAACATTATCGGTGATTAGTTGACACTGCTAGCACAACCGCGAATCGCCAATTACATTTGACAGTTGAGATCGACTAAAATATGGTTAGTTTATCAGGCCCATTCGCTTTGTTTTTAAAGTTGTCTGCAAGTCGAAATAAAACATTTCGCGTGAAAATCAAAATTATTAGCTGCTAAGAAGAAAGATTTGAATTTCGTTAAACGAAGTTTCGAAAGTTATTCATGATATTACGGGTAATGGCTAACGAATATTGGTCAAAAAAATAATGAGGAAACGCTTATAATATTTAACATCAGTTTTGCAAAATGAACTCGTATAACTTTTTAAATGACAAAAACCTCACTAGGCCATGTGTCAGTGTTGTCATTGTAGGGCGATTTTTTTACCAACATTGATTAAATTATCGATATATGTATTAAGCAAAGCCGAGCGTGCTAGCAATATTAATAAACAAACATCGACAGCTTAATTTGTCTTTTCGATTCTGCTTACTTGTCGATACTTGTCTACTGTGGCCAATCTATTGGTGGTGCCACTATATAAGAGAATAATCAGGAGAAATTTTCTAACCAAAACAGCCTTCTTCATGGATTTAGAGAGCTGATGCGAAAGCCGACCGTCGGCAGCTTGGTCTCCGAGTCCATGCCCACGGTGAACTCGCACTTGTTCCTGTAGCCATCGATGGTCTCGGCTGTTTTAACGGGACCGAAGCTGCAGATGAGGCCGTCGTTGATCTTCCTCTGAGCTTCGATGTAGCCGCGCATGTTCGAGTGAGTCTTCCACAGTTCATTGCCCATTTTGAGGATAACCCCTCGCACTGATCGGTGTTTATATTCAACCTAAAGAAAATAAAAATAATTAAACAGGTATAGGTCGCACAACTAGAATTAAGGCGAACAATGCACACTTAGGATTGTGTTTATTGGTGCATAAGTATACGCTTCTGACAGTGATGTCCTTGCAAAACGTAACTGAGAAACAGCACTTTGTCTTGCTTGCGCCTACTTGTTGTTACTGGCGAAAAAGGGAGACAACAAATGTATACGTTCATTGAATTTGCGAAAACTCTTTAAAGTGTGTTCTTTTCATTCATTAATTCAACCAGTTGAAATTTTTAAACATTTCAGTGATTCTTTTTTTAAACATTTTTTTTTTTATTTCACTGTAATTTTCTTTCATCTCGAACATTTAGATATTGAGGTTACTAATTATTTTTTAAGCTTAATTTATTCACTACATGCGTTAAAACTAATATGTATGTACACATTCAGAATCGTTGTTCTATATTATTTTATTTATTCTTTACTACGGATCAATCCCACATGTTGATATATAATATATACATGCAAATAATAGTGAAAATTATAATACATACATGCATACAAATTAAGAACCTAATTATTTTTGAAAGTCATGATATTTTTCCATGGATTTTCGTATTAAGTAGGTACCATGTTGAAAAGTAAAAGGATTTTTATTAATAAAGAATCTGGTAACACCAAAAGAAAAAATACATATTGTACCAAACTTGCTTGTGGGTACATACTTGTTTTTCATATGGAACATTCCAGTACGGAGTTGTACTGTCTTTGATTTGCTCCTCCTGCGATTTGATAACCTTTTTACTTTTGGAGGCATCGTCTTCTTCTTCTGCGTCTGCTTTACGCTTCCTCACCAGGGGGTCGGGAGCAGGATTAGCAATCTATAAATAGTAAAAACAAAATGAAAAATCGACATATTAGAAAAATTTCTGAGCAGCGTCGAAGTTTTAGTAAATGTGCTAATCTAAAAATGAAATCCAATACTTCAGCAAGATTAAAAACCATTGGGATAGGTATCGCAGCGAATGTTGAAGTGAACACATTACCTCCACAGATGCATTGCTTGCATACAGAATGTTTCAAACTTGTTATTCGACTTCAGAAAAAAAAATTATAGTGAAATTAAAAATAAAAAAAGGTTTCGGTAAAAAATAAAAAAACAAAATCCCTTATAAAATAGATTAATTAATGAAAACTGGGATTATTTCACAAGCGCTGCCATGCATTAAAGCACAACTGGTCAAACTAATGAATAAAAAGTAAAAATATATGAATTCAATCAACATATACACTTATTGTCCCTTTTTCGCTAATAACAATAAGTAGACTTAAGCAAGATAAAAGGCTGTTTCTCAGTGACGTTTTTCAACAATGTGTATACATATGCACCAATAGTTAAGTTGAGGCGTACAACACATACGAAACTGTGTGAAACTTCACACACTTCAAGTTTTTTTAAATGAACGCTTCAATTGAAGTCGAACTGAAATCTCAAGGTAGAGTTCTCAAATCAAAAAGTTCCTCCCCAAAAAAAGTACTAGCAAATCAACAAAAAATGGAACTGGGGAAGACTTAGTTCCTCACCAAATCGAAAAGAACTGAAACCACAATTGAAGTGTGCCGCTAAATGAAGTACTTCTTTGTACTCTATGAACTACGATTGAAGTATGAACTGCCGCAAAATAACTTTGTGTTCTTTGTAGTCTTCACATTTCTTCGTAACTTCAATTTAAGTATTCGCACACTAAAAAATGTGTGAAGTGTGACCTGCCACAAAATGAAGTAGTTCTTTGTAGCAGTTCGCACAGAGCGGTTACAACGCTAGGCACAATCCTAAGTAGGTGTTGCTCGCCTCAACTCTAATTATATGGAGGAGTTTCAAACATCAAAATCGGGATCTATTATCGGGAAGAGTTTTTTTGCCACTAAACTACCTTCAAGTCACTTCCTTTCCATTTGTACCCATCCAGGGTTTCAATAAAAAGCCTTGAAGTCTCACTTCCTTTCCATTTGTACCCATCCAGGGTTTCAATAGCCTTGTGAAAGCACACGTACAGCCAGCTGCTTCCTCGCCTCGGTGGCTTGATCTTTCCCGTCTTTAGTTGCAGTTTGTTATTTAATAGCTTCTTTAGTTCCTACAATAAAAATTACAAAATGTTAACTATTTGAAAAAAATATATTTAATTTAAAAGAAAGACAAACATTCCCGGGTTATGAATAACCAGACAATATTTGAAAAACTCCTACTGCCATCGTACTAAGCGGATGTTACTCGTGCAATGATGAAGGACTAAGCTAGCAGAGGCATTGAACCCACGACGCCCGGGTGGGAATCCAACACGTTTTTCCACTCAGCTATTAACCGGTCTAAATAACCTACAGTCCCAACTGCCCGAAACCTTTGGGACTTAAGGGTCAGCACTCAAAAACGACACTAAACGTTACTTTCTAGCATTCTACCACAAACAATCTAACAAACGATGTATCTAAAAAAATTCTATGGGTAGTTAGAAAAATGACTGAGGTTTCCAGTGAATACAATTTTAAAACTATAATCCTTTAAATTCTATGAAAAACATACTAAAATTTCAGTAAAAAGTGCACTTTTGAAACCAGAAAAGGCATTTTTGAACGTTTTACCTAGAAATCTAGTAAGATTTTAAAAGATACTGTTTAATAATTGTGTTCACTGGAAACCTCAGACATTTTTCTAACTACCCATATAGAATTAACAGATGAATTATGTGTAGTATTGCTTGCACTAGAAATCCAAAAAGTATCTATTTTTAGGTGCTGACCCAAATACCATGTTAAGTGTCTGAAGAAAGGGGGAAAGGGAAGGAGATAGAAAGAGGAAAGTTACCTGGCTATTCAGATCTTGTGACTATGCACAACTTAAGTCATTTCAAGCAATATTTCGATTCCAAATGGTCTCTCACCAGGGTGAAAGGAATTGGTAGAAAACTACCAACTTTCTTCCTCATGGGGCCTACAGATGACTCAGTTGATGACCAAATTGTATCGTGTGTAAATGTATTCGCGTCCGATAATGGGGGTGACTGAAAAAAAGGACGATCAGATGGCCGAGCCGCCCAACTTGCATCCTTCATTCATCAAATCTAGAGGACTGTCGCCCGCCTTTGATGTCAGTTCGCTCCCGCAAACCAGTGCGTGTAGTTGTCCCAAGATTTTGATAAGGTATTATAATAATAATAATAATATTTTTATTAAATTTCTTATACATGACAAATTTTTTGAATTTAATGCATATAAGAAATAAGTTAATTTTTTTACAAAATAAATACAAATTATGGTAACAAAAAATAAAATTTCAAAAAAATAAAATTTCATTTTTTTGCAGTGGTGATGATCAGGTCAATGAGGAGAAACTCTTTCAAGAATCAATAGGATTTCACTTCTGAATCTCTCCTCACTGACATGAAATAAGTCGATATCGGAAGAGATTTTGTTCAGGAGCAAAATACTTCTCCCCACCGGCAGAAGCATTGGCAGGTTGGTCCTACAGGCAGGAAGATAGAATAATCTATGAAGACGCTGTCTTAGATAGTCATCAGGATCATATTATGCGTGCATTCTCCAGAGCATTTATTGGCAACTGCCTAGATTCGACTATCTGTGTTTGTACGCAATACCAAAGCAACTCGCGCTAATCTGGTTAATCAAATCCAGTCGTCTGTAGGAGTTTTTAAGCTCTATAATGAATTAAGTTTGGCTAGATATTGATAATATACGGTTAGTTGGAAGCGACTGTCAGGTTTACTTATTAACTTTAAATGCCCATGTTCAAGGTAAATTTTGAGCATTACAATATTAAATTAACGGAATTTCACAATAATTTTGTATCATAAACTTACACTGATTCCATAAAATTTTGGCATGTTTTTAATTTCAATCTTGTAAAGCTCCGAGGAAAATCCTCCAGTCTTTAGGTAAGAAAATTCGTCAAGTTCCTTGGTCTCTTCATTCTTTTCCGACGGTATCATGTCTTCGGAAATTACCAAAGATTCTTCCATCTGTTTCGCAGGTGACTCTTCAATAACCGAAGTCATTTTGATGTATATTGTACACAAACAAATAAAGCCACGCCGTAAAAAGCCGGCTGACAGATATCTATTTGGAGGTTATGTTTGTTTGACGGCAGACGTGTATTTATCCATAGATGTGAAATACTGAAATATAACAACATTACTGTCAAATAGAGATGGTCGATATTCCTGTCCCGGCTAAAAGGAGCCGGTTCCAAGCCGGTCACTGGAACCGCCGATATTATTTCTCCGACGAACCGGTTCCTTTTTTTTGTCAAATAAAGCGAATATTCTTTAAATGCTTTTCGCCGGAAATGTGCGGTTCTTTTAGGCGAGAAGTACGAAGAACCGGTTCCACAGTTCCAGCGTATCAGAATATTGCTAACAACCGGTTCCAGTTTTTTCAGTTCTCAGAATATCGCTAGCAACCCGCCCCCATAAAATAGTAAAAAAAAACATGATAGGAATCGCTTCTCTACAATATAAAAATCTACTTCGTGGAACTTTTTTGGCACCTGATCAGGAAACGGTTCCAAAAATAAACAATTCCTCGTCAGTCACCGGTAAATGAAACCGCAGGTACACGCAATTTCCGATATCAACTATCCCTACTGTCAAGCCGTTAAACAGTCTATAGATGGTCGATTCTTTGCTTTTGCTTTGGAATCAATTCCCTTTGAAATTTACATTAACAAAAAAATCGAATTATAATGACACCCGAAAAAAATCAGTTTGTTGATCCATTTTTTCAGAGGAACTGGATCCTTACCCAGAGGTTCAATAACCACCCCCTCCCCTCAAAATGAGTCCTTCAATGAAATCATTTTTTTTTTGGAACCGCTTCTTTTCCTTCAGAATTTTGTTAACCGCGCCCCCTTTATGAAATCAAAAATTTCCCAAACCTAACATATTATAGCATACTGATCAACTTTCCCTCCGATTGGAACCGTTACTAAAAGTTACTGAATAAAGAACCGGTCCCACATTGGTTTCCGGTAACTGGAGCTGCAGTGACAGGCCATTTCACATAAATATTTTTTAACACTGAAACATCGATTATTATTTTATTTGTTTCAATATGGAAAACACAAACGTCTTTCGGGCATATTGGAATTCATTTTTTTCAAATTCGTGAATTTATTATCTCTTCGTACTCATACGTTTCGTTATTAAAAATAACCCTCTTTGCTATTATGGGGTATCCAATTTGATGAAAGATGGAATAATTAAAACAAAACTTGTTGTAACTGAAATGTTTGGCAATATACTTTCATGAAGCTCATTTTAAGCTTATAACGCTATTTTCAGGGATCGATAAAATAAATAATTTAAATGAAACGGTTGATGTTCAAAAGGGGATATAATAACGCGCAATGGCCTCAACATTAACAACCCAAATAACAGTGTTAATGTTCAAAAATAAAATCAGACAGAATGGAAGAAATAATTCATGCTCACAAAAAAGCTATCAAACGAGGGCTGCGTCCAGGTGATTTGCGCGTAGACCTTTTCTCTGGAGTAAAAATGGGTCTTGTTACATTTTTTTAATATTCCTATTGTTAATTAAATATCTTTGTTTTACTGTCAATAATGGAATTTATCTTCTGATAATATTAATAATAATTAAGTAGGTACTTCTTACAGATTCTTTTATTAGGAAATGTTAAAAGAAACAACTCAACTTTATGGTAAAACAACTAAGAAAAAAACCAAATAAGCCATCAGAAAACCTAAGTGAACCATTTTTATTTTGCATATTAACTTCACACGGAAGGCTGGAAGGCCCTGAAGAAAAATTAGTCCCCTCAGGGCCTTCCGTCGTCATTGGGGATCTTGGAGGACATGTCATGACAAGGAAATGCCGTTTTCTCAGGCTCTGTAACACCGAATGAAGTAAACCTTTGGATTTCGGTAAAAAATGATGAACTAAAGACGATTGAATGAAAAAATCCACAAAACGTGACATATTTTTTTTTAATGATCAATTTTATGGACCAAAATGCATTGCTTAGGGTCGGCAATTAGATTCCGTTTTCTCAGGCTCTGTGACCGAATGAAGTAAACCTTTGGAATTCTGTAAGAATTTTTGGACTTGAAACGATTGAATGAAAAAAATCAACAAGTTTTTATTTTAAATGATCGATTTTATGGACAAAATTAAATGCTTGGGGTATTTTTTTTACGTGAATACCGCACAAGAGTCTCAACTGCTCCCAACCGTCTAGAGCCAGTGAGACTATGGCATCCCCAAATAGGGTCGGAAATTAGAAACAGTTTTTTCAGGTCTTGTGGGACTGGGTGAAGTGAACTTTTTGAATTCTGCAAAGAATGATAAACTTAAGACTATTGAATGAAAAAATCCTCCAAAAGTAACATTTGTTTAAAAAGTCATCAATTTTATGGACAAAATTTACTGCTTGGGGTCAGAAATTAGATGCCGTTTTCTCAAACTCTGTTAGACCGAATGAAGTGAACCTTTAGAATTCTGGAAAAGAATGATGAACTAAAGACGATTAAATGATAAAATCTTCCAAAAGTAACGTAAAAAAGATTAATTTTATGGACAAAATGCACTGCTTGGGGTGGGAAATTAAATGCCATTTTCTCAGGCTCTATGAGACCGAATTAAGTGAACCTTTGGAATTCTGTAAAGAATGGTGAACTTAAGACGATTGAATGAAAAGATTCTCCAGAAGTAAAATTTGTGAAAAAATCATTAATTTTATAGAAAAAATGCAGAGCTTGGGTCGAAAATTAGATGTCGTCTTCTCAGGCTCTGTAGGATTGAATGAAGTGAATCTTTGGAATTCGGCAAAGAATGATGAACTAAAGACGATTAAATGAAACAAAAAAAAATAATTATCGATCAAATGAAACGCAACTTTTTTTTCAAAAGTTTTTTTTTAAAGTGTTTTAATCGTATAAAGGAAATCATTTATAATTAATACCACCGTATCTTTTTAAATTACAGCACAGAAAGGTGTAATTTTATTCGTTTGATAATTGTTATGCAACATGTTAATAAGCAATTTATCAGACTGTCAAAAATAAACATTTGGATGCGAACTGTCTTATTTGATGTTAACACAGATAACGATAAATTAATGGTTTATTCGATTAGATAATAGATTAAATAATTCACAAATTGAACGGTGTTTCGATTTTACATAATTTTAATTAACTTTCTAAAATTAATATATTTTGGTGCTCAATACCGTTTTACGGCAGATACGCCAGTATCGCCCTGGTGAAAGACCACCATTCAGAATCTAAACTTTGCTGAAAATGTCTTAATTAAGTTAATGTTTAGTGACCAGAGATATGAATAGCCAAGTATTTTTACCAACCTTCACCTTCCCCATCACCTTCCCCTCCTACTTGTTTTCACTCACAAGAGTCCCAAGTGCTCCCAACCGTCTGGAATCAGTTTGTGTGTTTGTTTTTGTATTTTTATTTAGATGTATGCAAATTATTTCCACACATTTTTTAAAAGGTAATAATACATTTCACAATAGTAGAACGAAGCACATAAGGTAACCATACATGTATATGTTTAAGTCGATATAAATTGAAATCTTAGTATGGTTATAAAAATCATATGTTTTTCCATACATATTCAACACAAATCTTGCAAAAAGTGCCAAAACTTGAGGCTTCTTTTAGGGCTTTTGGAAGGCTATTAAAAGTGGGGGGTATTGGAAAGAGGCTGGTTGATGGGTACCTGGCTATTCAGATCTGGTCATCAAACACGGCTAAAGCCATTTCAAGCAACGTTTCGATTCTGAATTGTGGTCTTTTACCAGGACGATACTTGGAGTATCCACTACTCTGGAAATTAGTGAATTCACTATTACTACCTTCAGCCTCACAACGTACCCAATTAGGAATGCCATATTTCCACTGGCTTCAAACGGTCTGGACCTGTTATTCAATAAAAATAATCCTTTCTTTTACAATATTTTTGAACCAGTTATTTATTCAATATTATTTGTTCTTTTCATTTTCAATATTACTTTTTTATTTTATTTTTCAATATTTTTTTGACTGCTTATAAGGTTGTTTAAAAAATGTATAAAAGCCTTTAACGGGAGTAAACTTACAGTATATAGAGTGGTATCAATCCAAGGCAGTGTAGTCAGTTTTTGATGATTTTTACCCAACTCGGCGGACCTGGGCGTGGCTAAGACCAAGGCTAAGGTATTTATACATCCATTCATATCACATATCGACATAATGTTTTTGTTTATTCGTATGACCACTTTTTCACAGTATTGATATCAACAAAAATATAGCATCTAACCTAAAAAACCGTTTAGTTGTGTCAAATTTAGTGGCATAATAAAAAAATATGGGCGTAGTCCCGTGGTGACTCAGGAGCCCAAGATCATTGCGACAGTAAGTAGAAGCGGAGTATTAAATTTGTTGTCTCTTTCTCCCTCATGGTGTATGGCGTAAAAACCCGGAGAAAGTGATTTATCGTAAGTTTGTATCGGTTGGGTAAAAATAATTAGCTCTCTCTCTCCATACATTGTTTGTCCAAGGGCGTAAATAAATAAATAGACTCCATCATAAATTTTGTTATTTTTAATTACAATAATTGTTATTTAAAATTTAAAAACGATTTTCTTAACAAAAAGTTTTGCGATGTATTTTTTTACGGATGACAGCTGTTTCATTATAAAACTGTAAATCAACGTGACTGTAGATCACATAAAAATAATTATTTAAATAAAAACTTTAATCGACAGATTACTTTGGGTGCTGTAAAAGGCTATTTAACGTATTATGTCACTTCTAGGATTTTTAACTCCACTTCTAGCAATCCGTCTGACCCTCTTTTTACCTCTTGTACGGAATTCACATAAAAAAACGCTTTTTTACATCAGTATTGTTAAGATCTAAGATATGTTTTCACTTCGGCCTGTAGCTGTTTCCGCTCAAATTAGTCTACAATCCCGAGCTGAGATACATTGTTCATAAGGTCATCGCCAATTTTCAATTCACAATCTATCGAACAACCAGCGTGACAACATGATCACCGAAATACTGTTGGCCCTATTTTTGGCACTTGTGATAATATTTTATTATTATTTTGCCCGGAACAATGACTACTGGAAGAAAAGGGGAGTTCCTTTTGAAAAACCAGTGTTTTTATTTGGAAATTACTTGGATTCATTGCTAGCCAGGAAACATGTCGGAATGGTTCAAGCAGATTTGTACAAGTGAGTACATAGTTTTTTTTCTCTTTCTATCATGTTTGATTGCGCAATTATTTGTTTTATCCTTGAAGTAACAATATATGGAGGGAGAGCTGATTATTTTTACCCAACCTACACAAGCTTCCGATAAATCACTTTCTCCGGGTTTTTACGTTGAACACCATGAGAGAGAAAGAGACAGCAAATTTCATAGACCGCTTCTATATACTGTAAGGATGATATTGAGCTCCTGGTTCGCCGCGGGACTCCGCCCACATTTTTTATTATGCCAATAAACTTGACCCAACTAAACGGGTTTTTAAGGTTATATGCTATATGTCTGTTGATAAAAATACTGTGGAAAAGTGGCTTTACGAATAAACAAAAACATTATGTCGATATGTGATATGAATGGTTGTATAAATACCGTAGCCTTAGTCTTAGCCACGCCCAGGTGCGCCGAGTCAGTTTAAAATCATCCAAAACAAGTCAAAAACTGACTTCACTGCCTTGGATAGATACTATTCTATGTACTCTAAGGTTTTATCAGACTTTCAGTATATGTACCTAGTAACAAACGCTTCAATATTTTATGCTTACAGTTAGTAATTATATCGATTTTAACATTAAAACAACGGGACTTAACAATGTTCAAAATGGTATTTTAGTAGCTGAGTGGACAAACGCATTGGAATCCCACCCAGGTATCGTTGGTTCGATTCCTCTGCTAGCTAAGTCCTCCATCATCGCACAAGCAACATCTTTCGCTCATTATGATGGCGAAATAATAATAATAATTGAAAATACCAAAAGTATCTACCACTCTGAAATGTGCCGCATATATTGGAAGTATTGTGAATTATTTGTAATAGTGTACGCTGGGATTTGAATCCGCGACCTCCGGGTTTGTAGCCGAGGATCTGAACCACTCGACCCCGAAGGCAATTATTGAAATAACATGAATAATATTTAAACAATAATAATTAGAAAAAGACTAACGAGTTACTTTCCGACTAAGACATCTCTCTTATTCGACAGGACGCATTTACCCATTGTACTACCGAAACCTTTTTATTTTCTACCGTTTTTATCAATCTCATATTTCGTGAAAAATATTATTTTCAATTCATAACCAATGTTTTTTTTTGTTCAAGATGAAATAATCTATTTTCTACCCCAATTTTCACGTCAGTAAGGAAATGGGTTTCAGTAGCCTAGTGGGTAGATGCGTTCTCCGGGAGAGAGGTAGGTTCCGAGTTCAATTTTTGGTCACAATCATTTGAAAATAAAATTAACAGTTTATTTTTCTAATTGATATACTTACCATTGGTCATTGTTTCAATTAGTATAAGTAATGAACCTTTAGAAGTTTATTATTTTACAAAATTAATATTAAACAAAGATAAATATGATAATGAATAACAATAAAATATAAATAAAAATTGTTTTTAATAAAAAAAACGAAAAATATAAATAATAATAATAAATAACCTAATGGAGCGTGCTTCAGGTGATCTCCGCATCATCTTAACCCATCGCTCGTTGAGAGGAGAGCTGATCCACTTAGATTCAGCCACGACGATGACGTTGGTTGAGTTCCATGTCCTGTCCCAGAAGCTGGCTAGTCGGTGGCGAAGTAGGGTGGGGAATGAGTGCACCCTCCCTTCGGTGAACATTGTAGAGGCAATGCAGAACCTTGGAAGTTGCAAAAGCTGCCCATTGGCATTGTTGTAGCAAACCCTCAACTTGTCCCATTGCGCTGTTGGGTATTCTGTCCACACTCAAAGCAATGATTTACCAGAAGGGAGCGCTAGTGTAGTTAGGATTGATGATTTTTGCCTGACTGGGGCGTGGCTAGGGCTAGGACAAGTGTATTTAAACATCCATTCATAGCGCGTGTCGACATAATGTTTTTGTTTATTTGTATGACCACTTTTTCATAGTATTGTCATAAACAAAAATGTAGGATATATAACCTTGGAGAAACAATGTATGGAGACAGAGCTAATTACTTTTACCCAACCAATACAAACTTGCGATAAATCACTTTCTCCAGGTTTTTACGTCGTACACCATGAGAGAGAAAGAGATAGCAAATATAATACTCCGCTTCTATATACTGTCACAATGATCTTGGGCTCCTGGGTCACCGCAGGACTCCGCCCAGATTTTTTTTATTATGCCACTAAACTTGACACAACTAAACGGTTTTTTAGGTTAGATGCTATACTTTTGTTGATATCAATACTGTGAAAAAGTGGTTATACGAATAAACAAAAACATTATGTCGATATGTGATAAGAATGGATGTATAAATACCCTAGCCTTAGTCTCATCAAAAACTGACTGCACTGCCTTGGATTGATACCACTCTATATACTCTAAGGATATAACTAAAAAACCGTTGAGCTATGTCCTGTTATGTCGCATAACAAAACTTAGTGGGCAGAGTCGCCGGAGACGAGGGAGACGGATAACATGCCTACATACCTAAAAGCAGTGCTATATTTTGTGAGGACTTGTCTCATCTCTATCACGGTTTACGACGTAAAATCCCGGAGAAAGTGATTTATCGCAAATTTGTATAGGTTAGGTAAAAATATTTAGCTCTCTCTCCATATATATTCTTGCTCCGAGTGTCCACAGCTCAAATGTATGTAGGGCAGTGCAGTACGTATTAAAAAGCAGTTTCCTGACATCGTCACTACAGGGTGGAACCGCCTTGAGAGCATCCCTGCCCGTATATTATAGCTCTTCTTTGTCGTTCCATATCTTCTATATCTAAATTACTCTATATTACCAATGACTGTTATACTGAATAATTTTCTTATTTCAGCAAATTCAAGAATGCTCGTTACGTGGGCTACTTCAAGTTGAACAATCCCGCGATAGTTTTGAGAGATCCTGAACTTATAAAGAATATCCTCGTCAAGGACTTTCATAGCTTCGCTAATAATGAGTTTCAAGTAGGTGCAGGCGATTTATTTTTGTATACGCTGTTAATATAATATCTAAGTTTTCTGGTAAAATATTTATTTTTAAAACATATCCTTAATTGATCATTAAGGTTGACCCCGTCACGGATCCTATTTTCGCTACCAACCCCTTCAGCAAGGTTGACGAGGATTGGAAGACCACCAGAGGTCAGTGGTCGGCCAGTCTGACCTCCAACAAGATCAAGGTCATGTACGAGGTTATATGGGAGAAGGGGAATGTCATGGTGGCGCACATAGAGAACTGCATCAAAGATAACCCAAACCAACAATGGGAAACCAGAGAAGTACGAACTGTTTTAATCTTTTGAATTTTTATTCAATTAATAATTAATAAGTTCACAATGGAGTGCTGATATCAAAATGGCATGAAATTGGCAAAAGAAGGATGAAAGTAGGTAGACTGAATAATATATAAATTAAATCCCTAAGGCGAATGTGTGGTAACACTACATAGACCGTATTACAAATGTGGAGGACCGGGAAGGATGTAAGGTTAACATAATCGTAATGAGCAAAATTATGAAAAATACGCTTAGATATTTGCTACGTATCTTAAAAACAACATCATTAAAAAAAAAATGGAGTTCTACAAATTAAAACAATATGTTAATTACGTGTCGAGACATGTTGTTAACTATGACATAATTATCATTTTACCAAATTAATTAAATCTAATTTAATAAAAAAAAATTACGATTATCATTAAATTTGATTAATTTAAAATTGTAACACAGTTTGATAGTGGCTTTATGCCAAGACAATTGCAACAATTAAAATAAACTAAAAACGATCAAACCTTAAAAATAACATTTTTAAATAAAAAATATTTTTAAAAATCAACACGTAATCTTTAAGTGTGTTAACAGTTTCGTTTGACAAAATAGGACTGTTTCCTTGTCTTTGCAAAATATAGTTTTACAGCCACCACGAGCCGCACGCCCCTGAATTTTAAAATAATAGTTGGATAGGTAATATTTTAAACTGTCAGTTTTATTCTACGACTTGCATTTTGGTTTCAGATGGCTGCAAATTTCTTTACAGACGTAATAGTTTCGGCCGTGTTTGGTCTGCAAGTCAATTCCTGGGAAAACACAGATAATCAATTTAGAAAAATTTCGCGAAGCGTCTTTTTGGCCACTTTCTGGGATGGATTGATCAACTTGTCCTTCGTGGTGGCGCCTTGGATGAGCAAAATATTCAGTCTGAGGTAGGGATGGTTCGATGGTTGATATCGGAATTGGGTGTCACTGCGGTTCCGGATACCGGTGACTGGCGAGGAACCGTTTATTTATCCAGTTATTTTTTCGGAACCGGTCCCTGGTGCCAGAAAGGTTTCAACAAGAACAAATTTAAGGCATGTGTTTTATTACCATGAAAAAAACCCTGTGATTTTCGTGGGGTTTCCTAGCTATATTCTGGGAACCGGGTTCCTTTTAACCGGGACCATCTCTAGTCTAAAGTAAGGCGGAGGCAGGCCCGGCCCTGAGGCTAAGGGATAAATAAATTTATGGCGCCCTTTATCAAAACCTAAATTTGAACTAATATCATCTAACAAAATAATAGCTTATTGTGTAATTGAAATAATTTGTGTCTTCGTTACATTCCAAGTGGACCCATAAGTATTGGTGCACAAAAGGCATAACTTTTATACTAAATGTCGTCACTGTTAACCACTCGTTTTGGCAGATTTCCCCTCCAACAAATTACATGTTTAAGGTGTAAATGTTTTGTTCTGTTAAATTTGCATGTTAATAATATTCTGATTTGTGTATTGTTAAAAAAAATTGCCACCTGGAACGGACTGCTCCAATTGCGCCTGCACATGACCGGCTCTGGGCGTAGGGGACTGTTATTTTTTAACTTTTAACCTTTCGAAGGGTTTTTTGGCTTTTTATGTTTAGTTTGGACACATTCTTAACAAAGAACTAGGCTTTTTGTGAACACGTTTTCATAAGTGGAAATGCTCGCCTAAAAGGATTCCACAAGTCTTATAGAAGATGTATTTCTTTAAAACCGAAACTTCCAAAAGTTGGTGTGATTGGAAAACCGTCATCCATTTTGGGGCTCCCAGGGCTATCCGGATGGCTTTATTATGAAATGTCTGCAACGTTGAAGGTGGAATTTAGAAGTTTATGCTGATATAATATGTATTATACCAACAACAACATCGATTTTGGATTACGTTTATTTAATCATAATTGACTTTTACTAAAATATTTCAGGTTTGTTTCAAAATCTGTCGAAGCCAGGCTGACAGCAATAGCACAAGAAATTATATCATGTCGAAATGAAACCAGTTTGCTGAAAAACGATATTTATGAAATCATGAAAAAATACAGTGAACTTGACTCCAAGAACGGTATTATTTTTACAACTGCTTTGCACTAAAAAATTCTTTTTTTTTCACGAAGATTCGACTCCTTATTACATATAATTAGTAATAAAGGTTTAAATAAAATAAAAAAATCATAAAGGTTCGACGAGATCAAAATTTATATTCTTGAACACATTTTATTACATATAGGGTAATATTTTATTTCAGCAATATCTGTCATGGAATTGGCTGGTCGAGTTTTTGGATTCTTGGTTGATGGAACTGAAACTTCCAGTGGCGTACTGGGATTACTGCTATTCGAGGTAAAAATTTTAAATATAGAAAACACAACAAAATGTTTATGGATAAGCTTCCCTTTTTAGAAAATTATTAAAAATATATGTTTTATGATTATAATTAATTTTTTTCAGCTAGCAGCAAATCCTGAAATTCAAAATAAATTAAGAAAAGAGCTGGATGCTGCAGCACCTAAAGGGGAGATGATTCCGTTTGAAGAACTTACCCGTCTTCCGTACTTAGAAATGGTATTTTCTGGTAAGCTTTTTATATTATTTGTTTACAGTAGCGTTGGGAAAAACTTCAATGTTTTGTGAATGCTTCACGCACTGCTAGTTCTTTAAAATGAACCCTTCGAGAAAAAAGAGCAACGGAGCAGGAACAACACATAGATAATATTAAATGAAGAAATGACAAAAATAAGACGAAACACACATAAGAAAGAACATTCAAATCAAACCCAAGGTCAAGTCAAAGTTTTGGTAGAGTCGATAAGAATGACAAAAATCATTTACACTGCTACAAAAATTTCAAGCCCATGGCTTGATTTAACAAGCCTCGAAATTCTGGACAGTGGAGAATGATACCCATAATTAGTATGGTGATGATTGAGGAACAGCAATTCATTGATATAAAATGACGGCATTTGAACCCGTAAGTTCCCGGCCCGACAAAATTGAACATAATCATAATTATTTTTATTTTGTTTATTAACTTTTTATTTCTTAGGTTATTTTTTTACATTACCTACCTCACCAGGTCATAAGAATCTGTTCTGAGGTAAGTGACCGTGAATACAAGTAGAATAATATAAAATATGTTGATATTTGTTACACAATGTTAGATGATACAACAGATACTGACCTTAAAACTCTCTTGATACCATATAAGATGCATTGACAGTAGGTAAAGTTGCAAGGCACTAAATCCTATAATTAAAGACAGTGGATACGATACAAATATACATACATTTTACATTTTAACAATCCTAAAAGTTTATAGTAAACACATTACATTTATACCTAAAGAAAAAACAAACAAAAAATGCTAATTTTAAAGTATTATATAATAATAATGGACTTAAAAGAATTATGGTAAAGGAATGTAATTTTTTAGGGTCGAGCATTTTACAAAGCTGCTCTTGTTTGTCATGGAATGAGTGAAGAATTTAAGATAAAACTGTCTGATATTGAGGATTCCTAAAAGTTGAAAGAGTGGCGTTGTTGGGTGCCTGAAGGGCTTTCTAAACATAATTCGTAAAATTAATTTTTGTATTTTTATAAGAGGACCTAGCAAGGTAACAGAAACTCCCCAATTGTTTTCCCTTCCAGAAACAACCAGGATGTATTCACCAGGACTCTCCTCCAACCGCATCTGCGGCAAGGAGTACCAGCTGCCGGCCGCCCTGCCCGGAGGTCCGTCCGTCACGGTCCCCGTGGGAATGACCGTCACCATCCCGACCTTCGCCCTGCACAAGGACCCGCAGTTCTTCCCGGACCCTGACAAATTCGACCCGGAGCGGTTCGCGCCGGAAGCTAAGGACAAAATAACTAAATTCACGTTCATGCCCTTTGGCGAGGGGCCTAGGATTTGCATCGGTAAGTAGTGAACAATTCCGAGGTAGCTACCTTTTTTCTAATCTTGGAGTAAAAATAAATATGGAGAGAGAGCTAAATATTTTTACCCAACTAATAGAAATTTGCGATAAATCACTTTCTCCGGGTTTTCACGTCGTAAACCATGAGAGAGAAAGAGACAAAAAATTGGTCAAATAATATCGCAGCACTTTTAAGTATGCGAGGCTGTTCTCCGTCCATGCTCCGGCCTCCATAGTCGAGTGGTAAGACGCTCGACTACGAATCCAAAGGTCGCGGGTTCAAACCCGGCGTGCGCCAATAACTTTTATTTAATTAATATGTGTCATAACACATTTAATTCATATAAAAATAATAAAAAGTATATTTGCGGCACGTTCCAGAGTGGTAGATACTCTACGTATCGCCCTGGTGAAAGACCACCATTCAGAATTGAAACGTTGCTTGAAATGGCTTTAGCCGTGTTTGGTGACCAGATCTGATTAGCCAGGTACTTCCCAACCTTCCTTTTCCCAACCTCCTTCCCCTCCCAGTACCTTCAGCCTCACAACATACCCTATTTGGGGATGCCATAGTCTCACTGGCTCTAGACGGTTGGGAGCAGTTGAGACTCTTGTGCGGTATTTGTATGAAATTTTTTTTTTTTTTAAATGCTAATTTCACACCATCGAGTCGTATAACTTATATCAACGGATTTTGAGATTATTTCCTGTATTTGTGTTGATTAAAAAACTTGCAGTGGTTATTAGTGTTTGTGTGATATTTTGACTTTATAAATCATTTTTATAGTGTGACTAGTACTTTTGTTTTGGCGAGGAACTTTTGCTATTACTTTTCGAAAAAATCTCAAGGAACCGGTTCCAAAAAGAACTAGACAAATAACCGGTTCCCTGCCAAATCAAATTCAAATCTCTTTTTTGCGAGTTCGACTTCAATTGAAGTGTTCACTTCGAAGGATTCATTTTAAAGAACTAGCAGTTCGTGAAGCATTCACAAAACATTGAAGTTTTTTCCAACGCTACTATGTACAGTCGAATTTAAATGTATGAAATTTAAAAAATAACAAATTCGATAACTTGATTGATTTCAGGGATGAAGCTCGCCAACACTCAAACGAAGGTAGCTGTGGCGCACATTATTCGCAATTTCGACGTGAAATTTTGTTCTGATAGCCCAAAGAAGCCCATCTTACCAGACCCCAATGTTTTTAATCTTCAGAGCTATTGGGAAACTTCTAGTCACCTTACACAAGAGGACGTCGTGATGATCTTTGTTTTAAATTTAATATATTTGTTTCTATGTTTCAATGAAATTATAAGTTCATGTCATCAAAACTATTGGCTCAATAAATTAACATTTTAATTACAAAAAAAAAACTCGTTGGTTCGCCCCATCCTTCTCCTTGACTTTGAAATAATTATTCTTCTATCAACACTTTACTTATTATATATACTATTCTCCAGTTGTTTGTCTTTGTGTATTTTTTATAGACTCAATTAGAAGAATGTGCGAATTATTTAATCAAACATTCAAGGATTCTGACATTTATTACTTTTTTCTAGAGGTGGTCGATATTCCTGTCCCGGTTAAAAGGAACCGGTTCCAAGCCGGTCACTGGAACCGTCGATATTATTTCTCCCAGAAACCGGTTCCTTTTTAATCGATATCATTTTATCCGAGGTCTTTTTTGGGCACAATAGGTTTTTGGCGGAAAGCCTTTGACGAGGAACCGGTTCCACAGTTCCATTTTTTTGTTGATTTGCTAGTACTTTTTTTGGGGAGGAACTTTTGTCGATTTGGTAGTACTTTTCTGTTTGAAATCTCCACCGACTAGTAGTTTTTTGGAGAGGATTTTTTGTTGATCTGCTAGTACTTTTTTATTTGAATATCAAAATCTCCTTCGTGGAACTTTTCTGGCACCAGGAACCGGTTCCAAAAATAACTCGATAAATAACCGGTTCCCTGCTGGTCACCGGTAACTGGAACCGCAGGTACACTTAATTTCCGATATCAACCATCCCTACTTTTTTCCAGTTTTTCCTTAAATATATTTTTATGCGGGTGCTGTACTCATCTTTACCCCTTGATTCATCCCCCATTTTAACTACAAATATGAAGGCTTTAATTCTGCAATGGACATGATAATGACATGATTTACTGCTAATTGTATTTAAACCAATGACGTTACTCACGTGACTTACGTCATTGATTTAAACAACGTTTATAATCACAAGGAGCCGCAGACGCGATGGCCAAAACAGGGCGGTAATCAGTACTAAGGAAACACATGTTAAAAAAAAAACAAATCTAAGAAAAAAATAATTTTAGATCGTTTCTCAATTTTAACAGTATGTGGTCGAAAAATTGTAAATTTTTGAATTATTGTAAATTGTCGTTTCCTGCAAAGTTACCTGCAGTTCAAAGCAGCCTGTATTGGGGATATCCATCACATTCAAGCGATTTTCTCGTAACAATACTATCAATATATATTCATTATACTAATAAGGTGATAAATAGGGCTTTCCTATTGTGAATTTGAATAACATGTACACGATGCGGGATTAATTTGTTTTGACATCAACATTACTTTTATAATATGAGAATCCGTTCTGTGTTTTTCGGAGATAAACCAAATCTTTTTTCAAAAATCCACTTTTGTAAAGAAAATTATCGTTCAACATCGACATATTAAAACGTAGAAAATTTAAATAGCTATGTGAAACCGATGAAAATATTTCAATTAAACTAATACACCGTAATCCATCACAGCCAGGATTTTGGTATAATCTTTTTTCTGCCCACTCTTCGTTCCTCTATGATAAATCGAACGATTCAATGATAGAAAAGTCTTAATTCTAATCTTCTAGTTATTTTATTAGATTTGGAATTATTCCGAAATATTCTGTTGTAAAAATAAGTTTACCCTTAATACTCGTATCTTCAAATAAAAATTACGCTTTCGCTTTTTGCCGAGGCGTCCTTGTCATAATAGAAACAACATTTTTGATTTTTCTAGTATCGTTAATTTTCCTACAAAACACTTTTTAATACACTCTTGGAAAAGCATATTCACTTGTAGAACAATTACAACACAAATATTAAGAAGTTTTTTTTTTTATGCTGTTAAATTTTGTAAATACATATATTTTCTATGATTAAAGTAGTTATATCCTTAGGATCTGGGTTACATATTTTACTATTGCAAACGTTGACATGATCCCTGAGTTTGCAAAGAAGTAATAAACGATAATTTTTATTTTATTTTATTCCAATTTAATTTAATATTACTGTGAGATAGTTTTGGGGTTGAAAGCGATTTCTTTTCTTGTGATGTTAATATTTTTATTTACTTAAGAAAACTATGAAAAATATCTTCATATGGTGGTTTATTCCAAAAATCTTCCATTATTATAAGATGGTAAACATTAAATGTGTTATTTAATTCTGAATATAATATGTCTCTTCTATCAGCTTTATTTGTCTTTATATAATCATAATTATTGATTCTATTTCTTATCTCCATAGACAAACCTTCGGACATTTCCTTATCGTTGGAAATAAAGTTGCATAAATTATCTTTCCGTGTTAGAAGATTTTCATTACAATCAATATTTTTTTTTGTCTTTATAATGAGATTCAATATTTTTTTCATAAGAATTTTGTTCTGGGTTTATTCTAATGTGTAATATTTGAGAATAATTAATTCTAGTTAACGCATCGGCATTAGGATTAAGTTTTCCTGATTTGTTTATAATATTATATTGGTATAACAAATTGAATCTTCAATGATAATGATAGTCAACCAAATAGATTCAAAATGTTATCAATTGCTGTATGGGTAAGTACATAACAATACATTAGGAACATCAGAGCAAGCATATAAATGGAGAGATTATTTTGATATTTTTACCCAACCTATACAAATTTACGATAAATCACTTTCTCTGGGTTTTCACGTCGTAAACTGTGAGAGAGAAAGAGATAAGACAAGTTTTCACATAATATCGCACCACTTTTCGGTATGTAAGCATGTTTTTCGTCTCCCGCGTCTCCGGTGACTCCGCTTACTACGTTTTGTTATGCGACATAACGTAACTCAACGGTTTTTAGGTTATATCCTACATTTTTGCTGATAACAATACTGTGAAAAAGTGGTTATAGAAATAAGCATAACATTGAATCGACATGTGCTATGAATGGATGTATAAATATCCTAGCCCTAGCCCTAGCCACGCCCGAGTCAGGAAAAAATCAACAATCCTGACCACACAAGCTACCCCTCTTGGTATATTATTGATCTGAGATTAGGAACAGTATATTATAATTTCGGATTTTTTATCAAAATAAAAGTTTTTAAAATATT
Source organism: Drusus annulatus (assembly GCA_022651775.1). Lineage (NCBI taxonomy): Eukaryota > Metazoa > Arthropoda > Insecta > Trichoptera > Limnephilidae > Drusus > Drusus annulatus. The sequence continues at coordinate 54,679 of JAGWCC010000759.1, forward strand.
TTAAATATAATATCTCGTAAATTTTCACGGGTCTGCGTTAGTATTATATTATCTTAAATCAATATTATTACAATGTTATCAAACAGATACAATGTACGTAATGCTGATGTTTACTACTCATTCTTACTTTTCGTGTGAGCAAAAAAATTACTTTGTCTGGTCACATATAATAACTAAAGAAAAATACAGAGTAAACAGGTATATACTAACGGGAGTTTAGAATTATTTAGTAATTTACTTTCTGTTATTGAAACATTAGAACGTTTATTTACCAATTATTTTTAAAATATATTTAATACTTTCAATCGTTGCCTCCCTCTAATATATGCTCTCTCTCTTCCTTCTTTGCATTATAGACTGTCTCACTCTATCATTAATTTGTGTACCTATATATATATATATACCTGTTAACTCTGTATTTTTCTTTAGTTATTATATGTGCCCTGGCGAAGCTTGATCCAAGCGAAACCGGTTGGCCTTCATCATAATAAATGTTGTGGTTTTAAACAAAGTATTCTTTTATTATTAAAAAAATTACACTTGTATCCCTGTAAAATCTACCATTATATGTAAAAGCCCATTTGAGCGAATACAATTAAATAAATAAACAAGCCGACCCACCATTACAGTTATTTTCAAAATAGCAAACTGACTTTGTTGTTGTCTGACGTTCCAGTCACATAATAATCGTGTAACGCCAAGGCCGTATTGATTAGGGACCCGGCAACCTGCAACAGGCAACCGGCAACAGGCAATACTAACAATCACTGGACTTGCTCTAATCAATCAATTGAGGGGCTTAGAAGCAAAGGCAGCAATCTCCAAATACGGTTCTGTAGCATTGTCAACTTTTGAATGATTATTATAAAGAAATGGAGAATGAAGTGTACAAAAATGTTAGTGCACATTAAACTAGGAACAATTTGAAACAATTATCTCTAAATGTATCAACATATTCACAAAAGAAAAGTGCATTAAACGTTAAATTAACTTTTCAAGAAATAATTTAAAATGAAGGAGATTGCTGCCTTTGCTTCTAAGCCCCTCAATTGCATTCAGTCAACGAGCTATTGGTAACAGAGTCGGGGCGAGCTACAATAGACGCAGGCGCTCAGTACTTAATTGTATACACTAGCGTTAAGAAAAGCTTCAATGTTTTGTGAATGCTTTACGAATTGTTAGTTCTTTAAAATGAACCCTTCGGAGTGAACACTTCAATTGAAGTCGAACTCGCAAAAATGAGATTTGAATTAATCCGGTTATTTGTTCAGTTCTTTTTGGAACCGGCTCCTCGCCGAAAAAGCACGTACTAGTCGGTAGAGCTTTGAAAACCAAAAACACTGGAACTGGTTCCTCGCCGAAAAGCACGTACTAGTCGGTAGATTTCAGAGTGAAAAGCACTGGAACCGGTTCCTCACCACAAAAATCACGTACTAATCGGTAGAGATTTAAAAACGAAAGGAACTGGTTCCTTCGTTTTTAATGCCTTCGCAACTGTACTGCGCTAAAATGAACTACCGACTTCAATTGAAGTATTTGTTCGATGAACAATGGATGAAGCAGGAACTGTTGCCAAAAGAAGTAGTTTTTTCAAAGCGGTCACAACGCTAGTATACACCATTCATATTTGTATTTGACCACAGAAGAAGAAAATTCAAAAAACATAAATTACACATTCCTTTTAAACACACTCAAAATCCACACCCTAGAAAACAGAAGCAAAATAGCCGACCTAACTTTTCTGTTCAAAATAATTCACTCCGAATTCGACTGTTGTGAACTCTCCTGCACCTTATCAACTTCAGAGTACCTCAGCGAGCAACTCGGCCAAATACACTTTTCTGCAACAATAATTTCACTACCAACTACCACATACATGCACCCATTTCTCGCCTACATACATTCGGGAATGAATACACCTCAAATATTGACATCTTTTATTTGAATTTGCCAAAATTTTAAAGACTTTTGAATGAAATTTTTATTTGTCACTAATGTATGGGAACTATTATTATTTTTATTTGTTTTGCTATTCATTTCACAAAACGCTTTACTGTATTATTTCATCTATATCCTTTTTATACTGTACTCATCCACTTACTTATGTTAAATTACTATGTAAAAGCCCATCAGGGCGTTAATAAATAAAAATAAATAAATAAATTTAAAGGTCGATTGACGATTAATTGAAAACAGCACATATATCTAATGTATGTATTTAAGTAAAACTTTTTTGAGGTACTGTTGTGGATACAGGCCACTTTTATAATGCGCGAAAAACATTAAAAAACTGAAAAATCCCTCCCACAGTATTAAGTGTAACTTTCATAAACAAATGTGAACACCACTCAAGAGAACTGCCTAAAGCCAGTGGGACCATGGCGTCCCCAATTCGGGTATGTTGTGAGGCTGAAGAGAGAGATTTATTTATTTATTTAACAAAGATCTCATAAAAACAGTTGTTCACCAAATACATTAAGAGATGAATGATATAAAAATATTGTAGATACATGCATAGTGTAAAAAAGAAACCAAACATTAATGTACACCTCACATATAGACAAAGTATTATTTATCCGAAGGAGTTATATAAGTACAAACTGAAGTAGTGTGACGCATTATATATGATATAATAACGCAAATAAGGTTAGCAATGAAAAAAAAAGGATAAGATATAAGAGAGGTTCATTCTTATACACATGTATGAGATCGTTGAATTGACAAGTGTAAAAATGTATATAAAAAAATATTTTATTTAAGATTACGTAGATCGTTATCTACCTAACGGTCACTCTTGTACGTACATTTTTTTTTTTTTACATGAATACCGCACAAGAGTCTCAACTGCTCCCAACCGTCTAGAGCCAGTGAGACTATGGCATGCCCTAATTGGGTATGTTGTGAGGCTAAAGGTAGTGGGGAGGGGAAGGAGATCGGGAAGAGGAAGGTTGGGAAGTACCTGGCTATTCAGATCTGGTCACCAAACACGGCTTAAGCCATTTCAAGCAACGTTTCGATTCTGAATGGTGGTCTTTCACCAGGGCGATACTTAGAGTATCTACCACTCTGGAACGTGCCGCAAATATACTTGTTATTATTTTTTATATGAATTAAATGTGTTATGACACATATTAATTAAATAAAAGTTATTGGCGCACGCCGGGTTTGAACCCGCGACCTTTGGATTCGTAGTCGAGCGTCTTACCACTCGACCATGGAGGCCGTCATTAAGAGATAGTGACAGAACTCTGTATATGTGCATCCAAATATATCTAAGTTAGATGCAGCTTCATTGAATAGTTCCGTCGCTTTATATATTGGCGTGTTTTTGTATAGGAAGTTCTGACTTTCGGTGTGTAAAACGACACAAGATGCCTCACGAATATACTTACTTGGGGCAAATAAGTTGATCTCCTTTAGTATATATGGGTTATAAATACCTCCAGAAATCAATTTTTAAAAATGTTTACCCAAAAACATCTTCCGGCGGGCTTGCAGGGTGTGAAAATCTAGCATTTCACACAAAAAATGGCGTAAAAGAGGTGAGAAATATGAAGATTGGTAAGTAGCTGAAAGGGTTTGATCACCAAATGCAGCTAGATCCATTTCAAGCAGAGTTTCGATACCTACCGCTCTGGAACGTGCCGCAAATATTTTTTTTTATATTGGTAGTAAGACGCCCGACTAGGAATCCAGAGTTCGCGGGTTCAAACCCGGGGTACGCAAATACATTTTATTTTATTAATATGCGTCATAACACATTTGATTCATGTAAAATAATATATGGTCTATTTGCAACGCGTTTCAGAGTGGTAGATACTTTAAATATCGTCCTGGAAATCTCTAAATATCTGGAAGACCACCATTCAGAATTGAAACGTTGATTGAAATGGCTTTAGCCGTGTTTGGTGAACAGAACTGAATAGGCAGGTACTTCCTAACCTTCCTCTTTCCCATCTTCTTCCTCTCCCCACCACCTTCAACCTCACAACATACCCCCATTGGGGATGCCATAGTCTCAGTGGCTCTAGACGGTTGGAAGCATTTGGGACTCTAGTGCCGGATTCACTATAAATAAATAATTTTATAAAACATACTTTTCTCTTATGCCGGTTGTTGACATGACCTAACTCAAGTATTTAATTCACTCGATCGTGTCATGTCTTACAGGGGCATCCCCGACTTCCTTCATTATCTTGCGCGTCGTGTTATATTCTCTGACACTCTTTTCTCCGTCCATCCGCCCCGTGTCAATTTCCAAACCATCCATGCATCCCTTTAGTATATATATTTTTTAAATTAATACCGCACGAGAGTCTCAACTGCTCCCAACCGTCTACAGCCAGTGAGACTATGGCATCCCGAAATAGGGTATGTTGTGAGGCTGAAGGTAGGGGAGAGGGGAAGGAGATAGGGAAGAGGAAGGTTGGGAAGTAAATAAAAAAATAAATATAATAATAATAAAAAATAATAATAATGAACATAAAAAAAATAATAATAAAAAATATTAAAAACAAAAAAAAGAAAAAAAAAATCGTAAGTAAGAAAAAACAGCATTTCTAAATAAAAAAATACACACTCCTTCTCTCATACCGATTGTTGATATGATCTGACTCAACTATCTGATTCACTTGATCGTGTCGTGTAAGTCAGTAAGACTGGGGTGTCCCCGACTTCGTTCCTATCGCGTCATGTTATATTCTCCTGACACTCTTTTCTCTGTCCATCCACCCCGCGTCAATTTCCAAACCATCCAAGCATCCCTTTTGTATGTAGAAATTGTATTCGAGGGCCTCCATAGTCGAGTGGTAAGACGCTCGACTACGAATCTAAAGGTCGCGGGTTCAAACCCGGCGTGCACAATAACTTTTATTTAATTAATATGTGTCATAACACATTTGATTCATACATATTATTAAAAGTATATTTGCGGCACGTTTCAGGGTGGTAGATACTCTAAGTATCGCCCTGGTGAAAGACCACTATTCAGAATTGAAACGTTGCTTGAAATGGCTTCTTTAACCGTGTTTGGTGACCAGATCTGAATAGCCAGGTACTTCTCAACCTTCCCCTTCCTCATCTCCTTCCACTCTACACTACCTTCAGCTTCACAACATACCCCTATTGGGGATGCCATAGTCTCATTGGCTCTAGACGGTTGGGAGCAGTTGAAACTCTTGTGCGGTATTCACGTAAAAAAAAAACAACAAAAAAAATGTCTGCACTTTTGTATGGAGGCAAATATTATAAAAAGTAAAACAAAGTTAAAATTTTTTAATTTTTTAATTATATTTTGATGTTTTTTATAAATTTTGATTGTTCATTGTGAATTTAGGATTCTAAATACGAAATTTAGCTTTGGTACTATGATATCTTATGGAAGGTGATCCAAAGATCTCCAAGTGTTCTGATGACCAGAACACTCGGATCGATTGGGAGGGGCTTGGCCGCAGTTTTGGGAGAGACCCTCACCTCAAAGTTGCGCACGATAGCTGATAGTGCCACCTTCGAGTTGGCAAGACCAAGTCGCAATCCTGAAAAATACAACAAAAACATTTCTAATAGTTTTCACTTGGCATTTTTTTAAACATAAGAAACATTACATTTCTACATTTTCCGATTCTAATGGATGGAATTTTTAAAGGGGTTTTGGTTTATATCAGAGGTTCCCAAACTTTTTTGTCCCGTAGACCACTTGCCGATTTTTTCTGTTTTGTGTAGACCCCCTGCTTTCCTAATATTGTTTTTTTTTAGCGTTGGGAAAAACTTCAAAGTTCTGTGAACGCTTCAGGAACTGCTAGTTCTTTGAAATAAACCCTTCGCGATTAACACTTCAATTGAAGTCGAACTCGCCAATGAATAGTACTAGTGGGTAGAGATCTCAAATCGAAAAGTGCTAGCAAATCAGCAAAAATTCCTCTCCGAAAAAAAGCACTAGTCGGTAGAGATTTGAAATCGAAAAGTACTAGCAAATTGACAAAAAATTATTATAATTAAAATAATTAGGGAATTAATGTCTATTATAAGAGAGTATTACGTAAGGTACTATCTGTTAGGTGGATTATTACATTTGCGGGAAGCCAACATTTTGGTGACGGCCTGCCTAAATGGAATCCACTCTCGTGGACCCTTATTTACGTCTCATGCAACCCTTAATTTTTTTTCATGTACATGGACCCCTCGCAGGTCGGAATTGACCCCAGGGGGTCGATATAGACCACTTTGGGAATGAGTGGTTTATATGAATAAGACACAATATCCCAAAGCAATTCATTAATTAATTTCCAAATGATTTTTAAAAACGTATGCAGTGTAAACTTTATCTCGGGAAAAAATATTATACTGTAGCCAGTTCCTTTAGCCATATAACCTCAAATTTAAGGTGCAGGCCTTTGCGCTAGACAAAACTTGCATTGAAAAGGTAGTAAGTTGATTATCCGGCGTGAGTGTCGACCTTGACCCGTGCGGCTGCAAGTCAAGCGTCCTGCCCACCAGGCTATCTACCACTTCTAGATGGACGAGATTGGCTTTTAACGCTATCTTTTAAAGGTTATGTTAGGTTAGATTAGATTAGGCTAAGCGTGAAGGCTCACCAATGCAAATCCGAGGTCCCTCTCCGAAGGGTAGGTAAGAATATTTGGGAATACTGTCTTCGTCTCGGAAGCGTTCAGGGTCGAAGGTTTGTGGGCTGGGGAAGTACTGCGGATCGTGATGAGTGGCGTAGTTGCAGATGGTCACCGGCATCCCCGCTGGGATGGTGAAGGCCTCCCCCCCGGGAACTGCTGGTGGGAGGGTATAGGGAATAGTGCATATTCTGTTGAATGTGAGCACTCCCGGGTATATCCTCATTGTTTCTAGCCAATCAAGCGGTTGGAATTTTGTTAGACATAAATATTTAAGTCAATGTTTGAAGACACAAGGTTTTAAGACACACAGTTCCCAGATACAGTGTTTCAAGATGCAACGGTTCATGACACAGATTTTGCAGATGACACAATGTTTCAAGCCACAATGTTCCTAGACACAGTGTTTAACACTTGGTTTACAGCACCCGTCAAATTGACGGATTTCTTATTTGCTTTGCAAAATTTTACTAAACAGACTGTATTTTTTGTTTTGTTTTTTTTTTTACTACTTTATAATTGAACAGTGTAAATATATTTACTGTATATTTATTTTCGGAAACTTCTTATTTTTGAAAATCTAGTCGCTACATATCTATCTCTACGGACACCTGTCAAATTGACGGATTTGGTAATATAACGCTTTAGAATTTGTGAAATTATTACTTCTAAAACAAAATAATCATAGTGTAACAATTTGTGTGAAGCAATGAAGAAAGAATGTAATCGGTCTGAAGAATATTTTGTTTCAAACCCAAATTACAAATAAGCGTTCGTTGCGTAACACATTCGCCGCATTATGATTTATGGGGCAATAAAAATGGTATCTTCGAGGGTGGAAGTTTGGCGAAGTTGACCATACGACTGCATCGGTGTAAGAAAATGAATTAATTAAATTAGTAAGTTATAGATTTGTAGTCAGGGTGTGGAGACAGACGTGGAGTCTAAATTCAGTTGAATAAAACAATTATCATAGTATTTGTGTTTAACGTCAATTTGACGGGTGCCCGTAGAAATAGGTATATAAAAAATGCCCTTAAACCTTGTGTTAAGGGGAAAATGTTTCAAGACACAATGTTTCCAAATACAGTGTTTCAAGACGCAATGGTTCGGGTTTAAAAACGGAATCTGCAAAGTTGTGCCATGAACCATTGCGTCTTGAAACTCTGTGTCTTGAAACAATGTGTCTAGGCAGCGCTGAATCCACCATACGTTCAAACCGTGCAAAAACATAGACGCCATCTTTGAAGGGGCGCCGTGAATACAAATATATTATTGAAATCTACTTAAAATATTCCCTAAATCCATCATGGGATAATTATATTTGTTTATTGCGCTAGCAACATCATTGTGAATCCAACGACTATCGAAAATGAATGGAAAAAAGATTTTTGTCTCGGAATTTTTTTAGGAATTGCATAATAGTTACCTGGACTTAAAGTCTGTTTTTCTATGGAGTGTCATACGTTAAAATCGATGCGTTCCAAAGTCTATAACCAATCAGCATGCCGTTTTTTCTTCCCGGCAGCCGAAATGAACCGTTAGAGATGGTACATATTCTTGTCCCGGTGACTTTGCGCAACATTTGATTTTAGAACTCGTTTGAAGAACATTTTGTTTGTGGTATAGTTTTTAATCACGCCATACTTTGGTAAAATAAAAATGTCTCATAAATAAATATCGTGTTCTCACCTTTTAGAACCATATCCAAATATTTCATATTTTGAATGTTGTCGTATGTTAGTTGTCCATTATTGGCAGAAGCCACATCTTCTAGTTCTTTTCTCAGTTTTGCTTGCATCTGAGGATTTGCAGCCATCTGGAATATAAAATAATGCATCGTTGTTAATTTACATCCATAACCAAATAATAGATTCTATATCTTCAAATTTGTCATTTACTTATATTATTTTTATTTTTATTATGTACGTACTATATTTTCGATATTAATATGTTACTATGTAGCTAAAAAAACACTTTTGCAAATTGCCATCCCAACACAGGCTTATGCCTAGTGGGATGGGCAATTTACCAACTAATAAAAAAAAAGTATTGTTAAGTAAAATAAATAATAATAATCTTTATAACATGATGAACCAAAATAATGTGTTTAATTATACCGAAATAATATTATTTAATCAAAGTTTTTTAGTGAAAATAACCTTTTTTCTAGATAAATTTAACAAAAATATGACGTGTGAGAAAAATTATATTGTTATTATTATATTGCTTTACGCTTCAGTTTTATTTTATTAATACATCTTTTTTATCCAAGATGTGATTTCATTGAAAGCTAACTGATAAAGACAAGTTTTTTTTATTTATTTAAATAATTAACCAAGCTATGCAATTTGTCTTTATTTTGGATAGTTGGAACTAGAAAATATTTCCACTACGAACATTAATGGAAAGGCCGGAAAATATCAATCAATACCTCCATATATCATTCGGATGATGGCGGCGGATGATGATATTCGATAGCCTCCGTGGTCGAGTGGTACGACGCTCAACCACGAATCTAGAGATCGCGGGTTCAAACCCGGCGTGCGCAAATTACCTTAATTTAATTTATATGTGTCATAACACATTTCATTCATATCAAACAATATATTGTGTATTTACGGCACGTTCCAGAGTGGTAGATACTATTAGTATCGCCCTGGTGAAAGTCCCCCATTGAGAATCGAAACGTTGCTTTAAATGGCTTTAGCCGTGTTTGGTAACCAGATCTGAATAGCTAGGTACTTCCCGACCTTCCTTTTCCCCATCTCCTTCCCTTATCCATTACCTTCAGCCTCACAACATACCCCGATTGGAGATGCCATAGTATAACTGGCTTCGGACGGTTGGGAGCAGTTGGGACTCTTCCATTTGACTGCTACAGTAGTTTTGTTTGTTAGTTGGGAACAACTTCGAGCGCTAGCCGCGCGCTGTCTGGACGAAACATGGATGCACAGTTTAATTCACTAACCTCGTACAGTGAGAAGGATACAAGGCCACTGGAAGTTTCAACCCCTTCTGAGAGAAATCCGAGAACTCGGCCAGCGACGTCTACTTCAGTACCTAAAATAAAATTTAAAAAAACAACCTTACACATTTCTACAGTACTCAGTAAATTACAAGAATCATCAGAGCCTTAATTCATTATATTTAAAAAAAAACAACCTAACACATTTCTTCAGTAATCAGTAAATTACAAGAATCATAAGGGCCTTAATTCATTATATTTAAAAAAAACAACCTAACACATTTCTACAGTAATCAGTAAATTACAAGAATCATCAGGGCCTTAATTCATTATATTTAAAAAAAAACAACCTAACACATTTCTACAGTAATCAGTAAATTACAAGAATCATCAGGGCCTTAATTCATTATATTTAAAAAAAACAACCTAACACATTTCTACAGTAATCAGTAAATTACAAGAATCATCAGGGCCTTAATTCATTATATCAAAAAAAAAACAACCTAACACATTTCTACAGTAATCAGTAAATTACAAGAATCATCAGGGCCTTAATTCATTATATTTAAAAAAAAAACAACCTAACACATTTCTACAGTAATCAGTAAATTACAAGAATCATAAGGGCCTTAATTCATTATATTTATAAAAAAAAACAACCTAACACATTTCTACAGTAATCAGTAAATTACAAGAATCATCAGGGCCTTAATTCATTATATCAAAAAAAAAACAACCTAACACATTTCTACAGTAATCAGTAAATTACAAGAATCATCAGAGCCTTAATTCATTATGTTTAAAAAAAAACAACCTAACACATTTTCTACAGTGATCAGTAAAATACAAAAATCCTCAGGGCCTCAATTCATTATATTTAAAAAATATAAATAACCTGACTCTTGAAATATCTCTAAAAATACGATATTATTAAACAACTACTAACTTCCGCTTTCTTTCATCAAGATTTCGAAGAAATCATTGCTGGTGAAGCCATTTTTTTTCTTCAGAGCAACTATGTTCTTAGCGATGTCCAGGCACTCATCTTTTACCCATTGCTTGAGGAATCTGCAATATTTAATAACAATTAAACCATATTAACGTTGATTAAAGTTAAAGGAACCATGCCCGCGGGACCATATAATTCCCATTGATTTGAGTGTGTTTGTAGGTATAAGAAAATGTGGAGGTAAAGGAGATGGATATAAGAAGTGTTAGGAACTTAGAGTACATAGAGTGATACCTATCCAAGGCAGCGTAGTCAGTTTTTGATTATTTTTACCGGACTCGGCGCACCTGGGCGTGGCTAAGACTAAGGCTACGGCATTTGTACATCCATTCATATCACATATCGACATAATGTTTTTGTTTATTCGTATAACCACCTTTTCGCAGTATTGTTATCAACAAAAATATAGCATATAACCTAAAAACCGTTTAGTTGTGTCAAGTTTAGTAGCATAATAAAAAATGTGGACGGAGTCCCGCGGTGACCCAGAAGACCAAGATCATCGTAACAGTACATAGAAGCGGTGTATTATATTTGTTGTCTCTTTTTCTCTCATGGTTTACGACGTGATAACCAGGAGAAAGTGATTTATCGCAAGTTTGTATAGGTTGGGTAAAAATAATTAGCTCTCCCTCCATATATTGTTACTTCAAGGTTAGGAAGTTTCTAGTTATACAGATCTGGCCATTAAACATGACTAAAGCTTTTTAAAGCATCGCTTCGATTCTGAATGGTGAACTTCTCACAAGGTCGATATAGGATATAGCATCTAACTGACTAACTAACTAACCATCACGTCACTTCTCCATAAGGGTAGGCAGATAGGATGGACTGTCAAATAACGCTGTCATGACACACACTCATTACTTCGTTCACATTCATAAATCGACTCATACACACTCTTCTGTTATTCTGACTCTTGAAATGGCCCGACTCAAGTATTTAATTCGCTTGATCGTGCCATGTCTTCATCGGGCGTCTCAGACTTCTTCTATCATTCTATTTTGAGTAAAATATTCTCCTTACACTCCAGTTTTCGTTCATTCGCTCTACGTGCCCAAACCATATAAGCGTTACTTTTTTACGTTTTCATCAGTCTTGCCTTATTTCCCGATATCTACGTTTTTAACAGTGTCATACATGGTTTTACCTCACATACGGGATCTCATTTCTACAGAATTCAGACTACTTTCATCCTTTCTCTGCCATTTCCATGCCTCAGTGCCATACATCAGGGTTGGTAGTTGGTATAAGCACTTCATTATGGATTGCTAGCTTCGCTTCTTTGTACATTTTTTAAATTGTGCTAACGCATTAATGGAGTTTCCTGCATTCACCCTTCTTTCAACATCCTTATCAGCCTTTCCATCTTCCGTAAACATACTGCCTAAAGACAAAAAAATCATTCACTTGCTCCAAGCATTCATCTTTCAGAGCGATATTGCATGTTGTTTCCGTACTCTCTCTTTCAAACACCGTGACTTTGGACTCACTTACATTTTTCATTAATTCATTCTGCACACATACTTGGTTCGTCCTAGACACGAAAAACTGTTAGAAACTAGCACCGTATCATCAGCATACAATAGGCAATATACTTTCAGATTGTTCGTTTTGCGCCCAAGTCCACACCTTTCAATTCTTGCATACAATTATCGATGTGCAGATTGAGTAACCGTATGTCACATGATTGGACTAGGATCAATATTTTAGCTGTATGGTTTTTTTTTTTAAAGAAAGACAAACATTCCCGGGTTACGAATAACCCGATAATATAAAAAAAAACTCCCATAGCCGTCATACTAAGCGAAATATGTTGCTTTTGTTGGAGGACTTAGCTAGCAGAGGAATTGAACCCGCGACGCCCGGGTGGAAATCCGACGCGTTTATCCACGAACCTATTTTATGATCTAACTATAATGATCTAATAACTGCGCTATATAAATGCAATGTTATTATTAATGAAAATGAAATAATAACTTTGTATAAGACCACAGATTTTATTTTAATTTGTATGACCGACCGGTTTGCTTAGCTTAAGCATCATCAGGGTACAAAATTAAACTAAACAAAAATACAAAGTGTGCGGTGGTATATACTCAGAGGGAGAAAACGATATAAAATAAAATTATAGAGAACAGTAAGAAAACAAAAGAATAATATTCAGATCAGAGAGAAAGAGATAGGTAATATAAATTGACGTAAATTTAAAAAAAAAATATTATGATTATTATTATCTAAAAGTGGTAATAATGTTTAAAAATGTTTGCTCTTACCCTGTGCTAAGGTAATTGTGGATCCAGGGGGCCACGATGTAAGCAAGAGTGCTCAAGCCCTCCCAAAAGTCAGACACGAAAAACGACAAGGCTAATTTCTTAAAGATATTCTCCTCGTCAGTAAACGTGTCGATCTGCAGACCAAGCACTCCAGACACAACCACGTCCGTCAAGTATTTCACAGCCAGCTGCAAAAAACATGTAAATGTGTGACAAAACGTTTTTAACCTTTATGTGACTGAAAGGGTACCCGGGTACCCTTTGCGGTTTTCAACATAGATTTTTTTTTATGTTCCAGTAAGTCTAACCGGCTGAAACTTCTTGACTTCTCCACAATAGTGAAAATGAACATTAAACATAACCGTTGGATATGTGGAGGGTTGTATGTGAGCGGAAAATGCTTAAGTAAAACTTACACTTCCTGATGACTGAAAGGGTACCCGGGTACGCTTTGCGGTTTTCAAAATAGATTTTTTAATGTTCCAGTTAGTCTAACCAGCTGAAACTTCCTGACCTCTCCACAATAGTGAAAATGAACATTAAACATAACCGTTGGATATGTGGAGGGTTGTATGTGAGCGGAAAATGCTTAAGTAAAACTTACACTTCCTGATGACTGAAAGGGTACCCGGGTTACCTCATGAGTTTTATATGGAATTTGAAACTTGTCCATACTTAATAATCATTTTATCTTATTTAAATGATAAATATGACGTACTGTTGAGTTCATCAAAGTACATCACATGTATTCTTAATAATTTTGATCGCCTATTTAATTAAAAACCCTAAGAAAAGATGGTACTGGATGAAATTCCTATCCACTTCCCCAAGTATTGAACTGAGTCGAAATGTATTACATCATAAAAGTGATCCAGCAAACTTCAGAAAATTAAATGTTGTAAAAGAAACCTTTATATCAATTTTAAAAAGGTGTAGATTTCTTCAGTCACATAAGGGTTAAAGAATAATTCTGTTGAAACCACCATTTCTGACAGATGTTACCGATGTACAGTATGTATTGAATTAGACGGAAGTTTGACTAATTCTTGAAAAATAAATTAATATATCTCGGTTTATCTACATCGCTTTATAATAACTATGACAACCTATATATCGTCGCCGGAAAGGCAAAAGGGCTGAAGCGCCATTTTGGGAAATTTACTCCAGAGCACTTTAAAGTTTTTTTACAATAAAGTTCATAAGTCTTCAGCACCTGGTTGGATTTTGGATGCTCTCATTGAGTTACCTGAAGCGACAAAAAGCTTTAAAAAATGTCCCAAACTTGTGTCGCTTGAGTCGAGCCTTCTCCGAAATGGTGAATATATTTTAGATGGCTGAAGGGCCACAAAAGTCTTCCGAATCAAACGAAAGTCAGAGCATTAGATTACAGAAAAAAAACTAACCAAAACTGCATATTTAACTCATTTTCTATCAATGAGTCGCTTAAGTTTTTTTGTCTTTCCATCGACGATATTGCAGTGCTTTTCGTAAAAAAATGTAATTAAACATTTTAATAGGTAGTAATAATAATTATAAAATAAAATTCTATAAAATATACTCAAAAACAATTATTTTGCTTGTTTGTTACAATGTCGGTGAAGAAGAATCGCTTTATCATAACTTGTCGTTTTAATCGCGATGTTTTACGAGTATGTCATGTAAATAACTAATATTTTTTTGTAATGTTTTGTCAACAGTATCAACGGTTATGATATTACACAACATAATCATTTCATATGTGAGTACGTGCGTACGACTGTGAACTTTTCAAATTTAGGACTGATAGTACATAATTAATTAAAAAAAAATAATAAATAACCCATGATCGTAATGACCTGTTTAAATAATAAATAAATAAAACACGGCCGAATTAAATTTTATTTTCTAGCACGACATAGCATGACCTGAGAAATGGTGCTTTTAAATAAGGTTTCTGACAAAATATAAGTACGTACATTATTAATTAAAAAAATATATCACTTACAAAGTTTATTTTTCAATTATTTATTGACTATTTGCTTGAAAGTAAATTTTCGTGTATTTTTATAAGTAGAATATAATATATAATAAAACCCGACAGTAGAACTCTTTTTAAAAAATATGGTCAAACATCGTGGCGTCTTGTCTTACATTTTGGCAGCTAAATCGAAATTTCAAACTCATGATGGAAATAATTTTAGGAGCTTAAAATAGTTGCATCGCCTTTCTTGAAATTTCAAACAGAAAAATACGGTGCATGTTTCATGATACCACTGCTCACCGTCATAAAGTTTTGTTACTTCAACAAGGACAATTCTGAGCGATCAAATTTTCAAACCAAAAACCCATTATTTTGCAATGCATCCCAAAAATACACACTTTCTGGCTATATACGAGCAATACTACAAATGATTTATCTGTTAATTCTACCCGGGTTGCTAAGAAAATGACTAATGTTTCCAATGTATACAATTCTTAAACATTAACCTCTTTAAATTTTTTATGAAATGCATACTAGAATTTTAGGTAAAACGTTCAAAAATGCCGTTGCTGATTTTCAAACTGCACCTTTTACTGACATTTTAGTATGTTTTTCCTATGATGAATTAAATAACGTAGATACTTTACTGAGATAACGCGCGTGAATGCACTAAACTGAGTCCGTGAGACATACCTGAGATTTACTGCGTTTAGTATCACACAAACATTCGTTCGACAGACAAGCTGTCACCAGCTGTCACAAACGCGTCGCTGTAGGCTCCTCTCTCACCAAAAATGCCTTGAGAAGTGTAAAAATCATTCGGGAGCAAAAAACATATCTCGTGGAGTTTCTTTCCATTCATAATTACCCGCAAATCACTTATTATTTCAATTCAATAAATACAATTATTCACAAGGTACTCGAACGGTGTGAGATAGCGAATGCAGAAATACATAAGTGTGTATAAGACAACCACGACTAGTGGCGCGATACCCGATTATAACAGTAGCGTGGGACGTTCATATAGCTATCTCATCCGTACACACGTATTCTTTGAATGACTATCCTTTTCATACGCGGGTTACTCGTAAAACAAGACGGTACCAGTGGTGTCACATTTTTCGCAGGATTTGTATGAATATGACGTTTTTTGTATTTTATGTCTATGTGTTTTTCATAGAATTTAAAAAACTACAGTTTAAAAAAAAATATTCACTGGAAACCTTAGACATTTTCTTAAGTACCCATTATCAATTTACAGATAAATCATTTGTAGTATTTTGCTTGTATTAGAATGCTACAACATGACTTTTAGCGTCGTTTTTGAGCAATAATAAAAAAACATCTACAATATAATACGGGTACAATTAGATCATATCGTCGAAAAGGCAAAGGGGCTTCAGCAATACTTTGGTCCAAAATTAGTTAAATATACAATTTAGATGAGTTTTTTTTCTGCATCGAATATTCTGACTCTCGTTTGATTCTGAAGACGGCCCTTCAGCCATCTAAAATATATTTTCCATTTGGGAGAAAGCTTGACTCAAGCGACAGAAGTTCGGGACTTTTTTGGTTTTTGTCACTTCAGGTAACTCAGTGAGAACATTGAGTTGCCTGAGTTGAAAATCAAACCAGGTACCGAAGACTTGTGATTTTTCTTTTAAACAAATAAAACTTTAAAGTGCTCCTGTGTAAGTTTCCCAAAATGGCGCTTCAGTCCTTTTGCCTTTCCGGCGACGATATTTTATTCTTCGAGTGCTCGAATTAATGAATGCTATGTAAAAATAGTCTAATTAAATAGATACACAGTTGTTTTAACCGACCACTTGTGAGGTATATCATCCAAAAAGTTCGATAGAGTTATCGTTGATATGTTATCTACTTTTAGAAATGTAAAAACTGAAACCAAAGTACATTTTTGTCATTATCATAAGTGCCGTGAATTTATTATAAAAGGTCAATGTTTGAATTGTTGTATAATTATTTAGAATGTAATAATCACGAGAATATGTATTAATTGCGTGTCACTTTATATATTTTTTTAAATGTAGATTTTTATTTTTATAGTGAATACCGCACAAGAGTCCCAACTGCTTCCAACGGTTTAGATCCAGTGAGACTTTGGCATCCCCAAAAGGGGTATTATGTGAGGCTGAAGGTAGTGGATAGAAAAAGAAGAAGAAGGGTAGAGGGAAAGAGAAAGGTTGGTAAGTACCTGGCTATTCAGATCTGGTCGCCAAACACGACGAAAGGTGTTTCAAGCAATGTTTCGATTCTGAATGGTGGCCTTTCGCCAGGGCGATACTTAGAGTATCTACCATTCTCGAACGTGCCGTCAATACATTATATCTTTGCTGGAAAGGCAAAAGGGCTTAAGGTCTTAAGGCTTTGGTCAAAAATTAGTTAAATATGCAGTTTTGAACAGGTTTTTTTCTGCGTCGAAAGCTCTGACTCTCGTTTGATTCTGAATACTTTTGTGGCCCTCAGCCATCTGAAATATATTTACCATTTGGGAGAAGGCTCGACTCTAGCGGCATAAGTTTGGGACTTTTTTTAGCTTTTTGACACTTCAGGTACATAACTCAGTGAGAGCATTAAGTTACCTGCTTTTTAACTTTTTTTTCAAAATCCAACCAGGTACCGAAGACTTATGAATGCTCTGGTGTAAACCTCCCAAAATGGCGCTTCAGCCCTTTTGCCTTTCCAGCGGCGATATATTATTTTACGTGAATTAAATGTGTTATGACACATTAATTGAATAACTTTTATTTACCTAGTACAGTAGTATATACCTAGTGTGGTCAATGACGTTACATATATAGACACGTTATAGCCTTAGAATATTAACACAAAATGTGGCAAGCAAAACACACACGTTACTAGTAAATTCATCAATCAAATATCGGTCATGTATGACAAAGATAGACATTCATAGAATATACGAGTATGTGTATGAACGAAACAGATCCGAAGTTCGGACCGCGTTACATACTTGCTTTTAATGTTGAAACGACCTCAAGCGACGCGTGACTGTTTAGTACTAAATCGGCTTAAACACCGATCACACCAACTAGCGTAGTTATTGGTTGCCACTTTGAGAACACTACAACGTGTCTATATATATAGCCTGTTCAAAAGAAAAGGTGAATTTTGAATTTTCGCGGGCTGTGTACATTCGACTATCGATTTTTTTTTGTTATGTTGGTACACGTATGTTTTTCATATGTTAGTATTATCAGCCATTTTGGATTAGTGGTTTGTTTTTGACAACGGAAAGGTTAGTCACGTTTTTGTGTGTGAAAAATGGATCAAAGAATAAAATCCATGATTTGTTTTTCCAGGACGTTCATCGTCATTAACATCTTCTCGGCCTTCTGTAAAGCGCTTGTACCACCTATAAACACTTTTTTGAGACAAAGTAGACTCGCCGAATGCCACAGTCAACATTTTAAGTGCGTTGGAGCACTTTATTCCATTTTTAACGCAAAATTCAATACATATTTTTTTATCCATTTTTTTTTCAAAAGTAAAAAATCGAAGAACACACAAAAACGTGACTAACCTTTCCAGTTGTCAAAAACAAACCACTAATCCGTAACGTCATTGAGTGTGGTTATTATATTATTCTATAAGAGGTTAGGTTGGTTTGGTTCATACCCCTCTCGCTTCCAAGGGTTCTCCAGGGTGGTCCCTAACGTGGTCCTGCAGGTACTCGACCATGCGCTGGCTCTTCTCCTCCATGGTGCCGTACATCCCCTTGATCTTGGTGGGGGTGAGGACTGTGGACCAGCGGGCCCGCTTCGCCTTCCACATCTCGCCCTTGTGGAAGAACGGATTCTCGGCGAGCATGGCGTCTTTCTCCGTGTCGGTCTGAAGACAAACATTGATTGTAGATCGATTCATCGGAAGTCTAAAGTCGTGGTGTTTGAAAGAGAGAGTACGATAACAGCGCGCAATTCAGTTGTGATTGATGAATACTTGGAGCGAGTGGATGTTTTGAGTATTTAGGAAGTATGTTTACGAGAGATGGAAAGGCTGATAAGGATATTGCAATAAGGGTGAATGCAGGAAACTCTATTAATGGAGGACTCAACACTGTTGGCGCAAATTATAAAAAATGTTCAAAAAAGCGAAGCTAGAAGTCCACAATAGAGTGTTTATATCTCAGAGCAAGAGTATAATTATATGGAGAGATAGCTAAATATTTTTACCCAAAAACAAATTTACAATAAATCACTTTCTCCGGGTTTTTACGTCGTAAACCACGAGAGAGAAAGAGACAAGAAAAGTTCTCACATAATATAGCACCACCATTCGGTATGTGAGCATGTTTTCAGTCTCAATCCGGATGGAATCCAAGGCTGATGTAAGCGTAACGAATAGGATTAAGAAAGGGACTATTAGATGGTTTGGGCATGTAGAGCGAATGAGCGAAGAAAGGAGTGCGAAAAGAATAAATGACGCGAAAGTGAATAGAATAAGTTAAGGGACGCCCGAGGAAGACATGGCACGATCAAGTGAATCAAATACTTGAGTCGGGCCATGTCAGGAGTCAGAATAGCAAAAGAGTATGTATGAGACGATGTATGAATGTGATTGAAGCATGGAGTGTGTGCCAAAACAGAGTTGTATGGCGGTCCGTCCTCTCTGCCTACCCCTGCAGAGGATTTAAACTAGGAATTAATATCTAATAATAGAAAATAAGATCTGTACAGCGCCCTTGAGGTGATTTTTCTCAAAAACGGCGCCATACAAATCATCCAAATATTATTATTTTACTATCAATATTGAGTATTTAGAATTAAAGTAACTATTTGTTATGTGTGAAGATTGGGTAGAAGAGATAGTGCAGGTCATCCTCAAACCATGTTTATCATCACGACAAGATTGATTCAACTGTCTCTAATCAACATTCAATTCAATTTTACAGTTATCATGCAGTCCAGACCGAAACAAAAGATGGAAATGAATATTGTGTATCATCAAAGTGATTGATTAGAAAGGTTGATACAAAGACACAATATAATTGAGTTGATTTTTTTATTTATAAATTCCTCTTGTTTTGTATTTGAAAAGAAAACCTCCATAAGATCTTTTTTATTATGTTGATTTGTTGTTTAATGATTTAATAAAACAAATTTGTAACTTTATTCCACTTTTATTATTTTGACTGGACCGGTTTCAGCCTATGACGGCCATCTTCAGACTAGTACAAATGTTTGTTAACCTACGGCTTATATACTATTTTTGGGGATGTTAGGGGTAGTAAACAATGATTTTACTTTAATGATTTGTTGTGCCTTACTTTTTTCAATATGACATTGATGTTCTTTATTTTTTTTTTGTTTTACTTTTCTATGTTTATTAATTCTTTCCTTTAAATTTTAAGACTTTCTTGCTTTGAAATTTTTGGTATCAGTCTAAATTATTTTTTTCATTCTTTACGATAATAATCTTCGAAGAATGCAATTTATTGTGTCTAACATCATTGACTCTACCAAAACCCTGTTCAGGCTTTGGAATGCTCTATCAAATGCATATTTTTGTCATTGCTTTGTCTGATAGTATTAATACGCTAAGCCGTATTCTGTACACGATTCGCTAGCGCTAATGTCTGCAAAAACAATACTGATAATTATCGCGCACACGTTAAAAAGTTTGAAATTTTATTCCGATTACGCAACTTCGCGATTTACTCACCATGTCCCTTTTGACGTGGGTATCAAGACTAAACTAGTTAAAATATAATGTATGTTCTGTTATTTCTCTGATGCTCTTTTTTTCTCATTTCGTTTTGTGTATTTTTTGTAATTGGACAATGGCCGTGAATATAAAAATAAAATAAAAATTATGCCAATATGAATTATACTACATTGAACTAGTACTGGGCGTTAAATATAATTCGAAAAAACGCCAACGCCGTTATCGTTGGCGATTGTTAACTGTTAAATATAACCGTTGAAAATAACGCCGACGTTGACTATTTTTTGGTAAACTACCAATATACTATATTTTCTAAATTACATATAAGTACACAAAGCGTCCTTGAGGTGATTTTCCCACGAAAACGGTGCTATAAAATGTATCCATTTATTATTATTATTAAGTTTAGACGTTGAATTATATGAGCTAATAATGCAAATACAATAGTAAAAAAGTAAAATAATATATTGCGTCGTATTGTCTACTAAAACTTAATTTATTTGCTTACTCGGTATTTGCACTTTGGCCGTGAAACAAAATATAAACATTAGACAACTACACCATTGATCGTATTCTTCAATTCACAAAAACACATCGAATGCACGCGCGACGAGTAAAAACGCGCCAAACTAAACGAGTAGGAGATTGACATAAAACTAACTAGCAAAAATAATGAATAACGAGCCTATTGGTTTTAATAATAATAATCCCCTGTTGTAAAATAACAGCTCGATGAAAAGACATTGTCGTTATAATATATCTAGCTGTTATATATGTTTTACTTATCATTATTTTCGTCACTTGATTCTAGGCGCTACGTATCGGCCGTTTCGGATGAGAAAGTCCACAGATATGTTTAGTAAGAAGAAATATATCCAAAAGATTATTCCAAACTACGTATAATATTGTGCACGGCGCACACACTCTTTACACCTTTTTAAAGAATAAAATAATAGGTACATGACAATGTGATGCGTCGTTATAATGTAACTAGCTGTTAGATATATTTGCCTTGTCATTATTTTCGTCGCTTGATTCTAGGCGCTACGTATCGGCCGTTTAGGATAGGAAAGTCCACAGATATGTTTAGTAAGAAGAAATATATCCAAAAGATTATTCCAAACTACGTATAATATTGTGCACGGCGCACACACTCTTTACACCTTTTTAAAGAATAAAATAATAGGTACATGACAATGTGATGCGTCGTTATAATGTAACTAGCTGTTAGATATATTTGCCTTGTCATTATTTTCGTCGCTTGATTCTAGGCGCTACGTATCGGCTGTTTCGGATAGGAAAGTCCACAGATATGTTTAGTAAGAAGAAATATATCCAAAAGATTATTCCAAACTACGTATAATATTGTGCACGGCGCACACACTCTTTACACCTTTTAAAGAATAAAATAATAGGTACATGACAATGTGATGCGTCGTTATAATGTAACTAGCTGTTAGATATATTTGCCTTGTCATTATTTTCGTCGCTTGATTCTAGGCGCTACGTATCGGCCGTTTCGGCTAGGAAAGTTCACAGAGATGTCTAGTTAGAAGAAGTATAACCAAAAGATTATTCCAAACTACGTATAATATTGTCGACGACGCACACACTCTTTACACATTTTTAAAGACTAAAATAATAGGTACATGACAATACGAGGCGTCGTTATAATATATCTAGCTGTTAGATATTTTGGTGACATTCGGAGAATTATACATAACAGTTACATTTTAGGTGCCGTCATTATTTTACCTAGCCATTATTTTATTCGCTTGACTCTTGGAGCTACGTATCGCGCGTTTCGGATAGGATATTCCACTAAAACGTTTAGTAAGAAAGTATAAAAAGATACACATAATGTCGCTTACGATGCATAAACTCTTACACCTTTTTGTTTACTTGGCGCTAACGCTAATACAATAATAAGAGCGTCGAAGAATATTCGTATGTAGGTACTAATATTTTTAGTAATAATATCTAACTGTTAGCGCAAATTTTCGTCAATAGCGTTAGACGTTGGCGGCATCTAGCTGTTATTTCTAACAGCTAGATATATTTTGATACAGTACTACATTGAACTACCCCTACATATAGCCTAAAATAAAACCATAATCGTTATTTTATGTATCAGCATCAAACATTGAAGGTTTTGGCTTACGTGGAAATCGTTTTCGGCAAAGTGATTATAGTCCTTGACCAGCACCGCCTTGATGATGTCCAGGTCTCTGATGACCAGAGTGGGGGTCCCGAGCTTGAAGAAGCCGAAGTAGGCTGCATTGTTGAACTTTCTGAAAAGTTCAAACCGAACAAATAGAATAGATGAAAAAAATCTCAGAGCAATAATATACAGGAGGGAACGCTTCTGTAGTCAGAATTGATGATTTTTGACTGACTCGGGCGTGGCTAGGACTAGGGCTAGGGTATTTATACATCCATTCATAGCACATGTCATGCATACTTGAATTTCAGGTTAAAGGTTTAAAAATATAAATTATAATATTATAAAATAAACTTTGATGTACCCTTGAAGTAGCAGTATATGGAGAGAGAGCTAATTATTTTTACCCAACCTATACAAATTCGGGATAAATCACTTTCTCCGGGCTTTTACGTCGTACACCATGAGAAAGAAAGAGACAACAAAATCTTCCAAATTATCACACCGCTTTAAAGTATTGTTAGAATGTTCTTCGTGCCCTGCGTCTCCGTTGACTCCGCCCACACGTTTTGATACGCGAAATAAATGGACATAACTCAACGGTTTATTAGGTTACGTGCTATATTTTCGTTTATCACAATACTGTGAAAAAGTGATTGTACGAATAAACAAAAACATTATGTCGACATGTGCTATAAATGGATGTATAACGTCCTAGCCACGTCCGAGTGAGGAAAAATCATCAATCCTGACTTCACTAGGTTTTCATGAATAATCGCCTCCGAAAGTTTCGAAGCTCGGGCGTGCAACGTTCATTCTTAATATTATTCACTTGCACCGTTTAACATTGAAAAACTTACTTGTACAAGTCGTGGTAGATCAAGCCAAAGTGCTTTTTTCCGGTCAACGCCTCCTTGAAGTTGCCGAAGAAGAACTTGGGCTCTTCGTAGGGTATCCCGTGCTTCTTCCAGTAGCTGAAATTCCAGGTCAGGAACAGGTAAACAGCCAAAGCCAGAGCGGCAAACACCGCGGTAAGTTCTGCGAGCATCTCGTCCGATGCTGGGCACGGTCGCCGCGAGCTAAAGCCGAAGCGTGAAGTGTGAAACTGTGAACCGGCGCGGACTGAATATGCGTCGTGTTATCTGCACGAGAGTTTGAATCAATTGAGATGAACGGGCCATTCTCAATAAAATTTCAGCTCAATAATACTCGATCTATTTATGGACTTCCTCTGTTTGTTGTTTGTCACTTTTGACAGGGATGGATGAGAAACGTATTTCACACAACCCATATTCTATAAGGTTATATGCACGAGAGTTCAAATCAATTGAGATGAACGAGCCGTTCTCAATAAATTTCAGCCCAATAATACTCGATCTATTTATGGACTTCCTCTGTTTGTTCTTTGTCACCTTTGACAGGGCTGGATGAGAAACGTATTTCACACAACCCATGTTCTAAAAGGTTATATGCACGAGAGTTCGAATCAATTGAGATGAACGAGCGGTTCTCAATAAATTTCAGCTCAATAATACTCGATCTATTTATGGACTTTCTCGCTGTGTTTAATGTTTTTCCCTTTTGACAGGGCTGGATGAGAAACGTATTTCAAACAACCCATGTTATATAAGGTTATATGCACGAGAGTTCGAATCAATTGAGATGAACGAGCCATTCTCAATAAATTTCAGCTCAATAATACTCGATCTATTTATGGACTTCCTCTGTTTGTTGTTTTTCACTTTTGACAGGGCTGTGTGAGAAACTTATTTTAAGTAACCATGTTATATAAGGCTAAACGTTCCCATTATAATAGCTGGGAACTTAACGCCAAACACGACACCTGGCACAGCAGGTAAATCATAAAAAAAAGGTAGAGATCTTGCTAATTACGCTCCCGTCTAAGCCTTCCAGGACTAAAATCAAATGGCCGAAACTCAACGAGCTTTTAAATAAAAATGTAACAGTGCCAACCTCAATTCCTGACAAAGATAGTCTCAACAACGCCACGACAAACCTCGTTAGTTCCATCAAATCTTGCATTAAAGAGGCTTCCGTAGAAATACCCAACGACACTATTCGCCACAGTATCCCCGAAGAGATCAAAGATCTTATTAGGGAGAAAAACCTTATTCGCAAGGAATGACAAAAGGATTGCAACCCTATAGTAAAAATGCACTATAATCGCCTATCACGCCAAGTGAGAGACGCTCTTAGCGAATTCCGCAACGAGCGTTGGCACGAGTATATCTCATCTCTAGAAAACGACAGAGAAGCCTACTGGAAGCTCTCTAAAGCTCACAGACGCCCTAAAACAAGAATATCCCCTCTTCAAGGCTTAAACGGAGTAGTTTACTCTACTGCAGATAGGCCGAAGCCTTCGCAGACAGCCTTGAAGCTCAATTTTCTCCAAATAAAGATCACGACGATCCGAGCTTCGTTTCAACGGTGGATTCAACAGTAAATTCAATTATAGATACCGAATCCGACGATTCGCCCTTTAAGTTCTCGACACCAGATGAAATTAAGAAAATTATTACTTCACTAAAAATTTAAAAAGCTGCCGGTCCTGACGGCATTTCAAACAAGGTAATTAAAAACCTCTCGAATAAAGGCATCTGCGCCCTCACAGCCATCTGCAATGCGTCACTGAGACTTCATTGTTTTCCAAAAGAATTTAAACAAGCTGGCGTCATTCTTATTCCAAAACCAGGTAAAGACCCACTTGTAACCGAAAATCATCGCCCTATTAGTCTCCTTCCTCGCCTAGGTAAAATCTTTGAGAAATTAATCCTCGTTCGACTAAATGCATTTGTTCAGGAAAATAAAATCTTGCCAGACTTTCAACATGGCTTCAGAGCTGGCCATTCAACTTCACATCAACTTCTCCGAGTGGTCGAACACATCACGGAAGGTTTCAACACTAACAAACGTACAGTCATACTTTCGCTGGACGTAAGCAAAGCTTTTGACAAAGTATGGCATAGCGGCCTTCTTTTTAAAATGTATCTTTTAGGCTTCCCGATAAAATTCATTCAAATCATGCACAGTTATCTGACCGATCGTACTTTTAAAGTAAAATTAGATGAAATCTTCTCCTCAGTACGACCTCTAACAGCCGGGGTCCCCCAAGGTGGACAACTATCTCCTGATCTTTACAATGTCTACTCCAGCGACATACCTAAACCGATAGACCAAAATGTCATAACCACTCAATACGCCGATGACACTAACGTCATTTCAAGCTCAACTGTCGCGATCACTGCTACAAGTCGCGTTCAGCGCCAGTCCATTCTCATACAAGAATGGTGCAAAAAGTGGAGAGTCTCAATCAATCCCTCAAAAAGTGCTGCTCTGTTTTCACACGAAAACGGTACAAACAGCCCCCAAACATTAAACTGTTTGGCGAGAAAGTTCCATGGGAAAAATCCATCAAATACCTCGGAGTCATTTTAGACTCAAAACTCACGTGGAACGAACACATAAAGTCAAAAATCAAATCAGCTAACAACGTGATATCTGTACTGTACCCCATGCTAGGTAGAAATAGTCGATTATCAACAGACAATAAACTACTCATATACAAGACGACCTTAAGGCCGGGATTCACATACGCTGCACCCATTTGGGGACACGCAGCTTACACACATATAAAAAAACTAAAAACCCTACAAAACAAAGCCATTCGACTTGCGTTGGGTGCGCCCAGATGGATCAGGGTTTCCACTCTACACGAAGACACAAACATTCCTCTGAAAAAGGAGTTAATTTTTACTCAATCTGAAAAATTTTATGCCAGCCTTGCCGGACATAAGAACCCCACCATAAATTCTCTCGCTAGATATATCGAGAATGACAACTTTAAGTATAAAAAGCCGAAAATTATCCTCCGCAAGGAGTGACACCCTGTCCAAGAGGCAGTTAAATTGTTGTCATAATTTTATTATACGTATGTTTACTATTATCTTATATTTATTTAGTTTATTTATCAAATTAGTTTATTTATCGAATTATGTTATGTACTATTAATATTATCTTTAAATATATTTAAATATATATGTTTGTCATACAAACCCTTATAAAATTAAACTCAAAGTAAAGTATCTTTTTGATAATCCCATATGAATATGTTAGAGTCAGTAAACTTATTGTTTAGGAACTCTGTATATAAAGAATATCTCAGTCTAAAAGTGGAAAAGAACTGGAACTGGAACTAGTTCCTCGCCGAAAAACACGTACTAGTCGGTAGCGCTTTGAAAATGGAAAGAACCGGAACTCCGGAACTGGTTCCTCGCTATTAGATCAATACTTTAAAGTCGAACTTCATCTGAAGTACTTCTTTATAGGCTTTGAAGTTTGCCTTCACAACTGTACTGCCACACATTGAAGTAGTTCTTTGTAATCTAACTTATATTGAAGTTTTTGTTCAATGAAATGAATGAACGCTAAAATGAAGTACCAACTTCTTTTTAAGTATGTGTTCCATGAAACGAAGTTATTGAAATGAATGAACGCTAAAATAAAATAATTAATAATTATTAAAAATATTATTTAGTGATAAAAAATGGTTTTTAATTTTAAAAAATCTGCGATGTAGGTATTTTTACACTTCTAAATAATTATTTAACTAACTAAGTAGTTAAATATCACAAGGGTGGGCAGAAGGATATACTGCCACACAACTCTGTCTTGGCACATACTCCTTGATATCAATAAGCTCTCATGCGGAACAATATCGTCACTAAGCGGATCCGGACGTTGGTGTGAATTCAGCTTTATTACTAGCAATATTTATAATATTGATATATAAATAATCCTATCCAATATTTTGAATCTACGGCAGTAAATTTACACACAACTCTCGAATTCTCAACGTATAATGTGTCTACTATTGCACTATAGAATATTGTAAGTATATTTCTAATTTTTTTAATATTTAAAATTATTTAACTAAAAATAATGTCACAATACGCCCCGATTTTTTCGGTTCTCACTTGGCCATCTGACACTCAAATCAAATCCACTGGCCAAATATTGTTTCACATTTCTGCCATTTTTAAATGTGACAACTCGAACTCACAAATCACAAATAAAAACATGGCAGAAAAGAAGAAGGGCAAGAAACGCAAGGAGGCAAGTTTATTTGTATTTACTAATTTATAGACCTTAAATAAATAACGTATTTATGTTTTTTAAATAGACTTCTATTCTTATTATTGAAATACAAAATTTTAAGGTCGTTCTTACTCAAAATTCTTATTGCGTATGACGATTGTCATTTGCAGATGACGTTGCGTACATCAAAAAATATTTACTAATATGTTACTGTGCCTTTTTGCCTAGTTGTCAAGTGTCACTAAATACCGTTACATCTGACTACGTGTGACAAACCATTGTTAACGTAATTTTCATAATTTGCATATTTTTTGCAGGATTTTCCCGGTTCCAAAGAGGAAGTCGAAAAACCAGCGAAGGTAGAATATGACATAGCTAAATGGCTTCGTTCCAATATCCCAACAAAGAAAACCAAATTCCTTAATCATCATGTGGAATATTTCACCGGTATGTAAAATATTTTATAAGTTTTCATCGTTACCCTTGCATTTCATAGACCACGTATGTTTACTCAAGAGTGACGAATTTGAGGCCTGTATCTTTAAAATTAATACGAAAAGTAAAGAAAATCAGCATGGCATTCATCAGTAAAGTTTAAACAGTTGTTTCAGTGGCAATTTAAATATCCTAAGAGTATTCATATTAGTAAAAGAAATTGAGTGTATTTTCCCAGATCTTTGATAAAATTGTGAGAGAATAAAATCTAATCGTCGGTTGATCCTTTGTCAACATTTTGTTGACTGATTTTATTTTAGTTTGATCATCAAAACCTATTCATGAATAGGTTATTACCTCGTGTATTTGGATGATAAATAATGTTCTGATATACAATATGGTTGTGATTCGCATGAGCTATTTGAAATAACAGTTTTCAACTTATTGCCTGCTTAATTGTTTTCTACACCATAAATAACGTGAAGATTGAGGTGTAACACCTAATTCAGTATTCAAG
The DNA here is from genome assembly GCA_022651775.1 of Drusus annulatus. Classification (NCBI taxonomy): domain Eukaryota; kingdom Metazoa; phylum Arthropoda; class Insecta; order Trichoptera; family Limnephilidae; genus Drusus; species Drusus annulatus. Next base: position 83,446 of record JAGWCC010000759.1, read on the forward strand.
GAATCTTTGTCGAACCTCCGTAGTAATGATGTCCTCACTTAATAATAATATTTGGATAATTTGTATAGCGCCGTTTTTGTGAAAAATCACCTCAAGGGCGCTTGACTTTGCATTGGGAGTTGCATGTTCTATGCCTGCCAGTCTGAGCCAATGCTGATTGTGAAGGTTGATGGCCTTTGCCAAAATGACTTTACCGCTGTTAGGAGTATGATAAATAATATATAAAATATGAGCTTGAAAATATCAAGAAAAACTTCACAACTCTTATGTGAACACGACTTTCAATAGAAATTCATTTTATTTTGGGTTCAACTTCTTGCTTTCATTTTCCTAAAATATTGAAATTTTGAACTGAACTTTCAGAAAGATATGCACGCACTACAAGCGTATACTGCAGACTGAGTCGGCGAAAATTTGCGTTTGCGTATTATTGCCCTACGATTACACTATGTATATGTATTTTGACATAAATATAGCAGAATTTAAAAAATGGCATACGTGCCGGGGGTGTTAGTGGAAGATCTGATGTAACAATTATACATTACTTCTTCAGCTTCTTCCATTCTATTTGTAGGTGATGTTTGACTAAGTACTCCACGCTGTCCAGTAATAAATAGAAACATCAGGTACACGTAGTTAAAATAAACTAATAATTGACTTATGTCCAGGAAACAAGGCGGTCGATGCACTACTCGGCTCCAAGTGGGGTACCAGCGATCCTCCTCTGTTTGTGGAGAGAACCGATGTGGTCAATTTCCTCAATGATATGCTCGTGCACAAGTTTTTCCATCGAGCCAAAAAGGTAGGCACTTTTAATAATTCAACAACCTACATAGTGTACACATCTACCTACCCTGGTGGTGGACACTGCAAGGCTGTGTGAAACATTGCCTCGAAAAGGAAGCGCATATGACTACTACTTCAAGGACCGAACAACATACCCTACTATTGACCCTGAGAACCTTAAATCACGTCTGACCTACAGAATGCTATTTTTTAATAAGTCTGAAAAATATTATGACTCAATTTTGCATCATCTCTGTGAACAAATGTAACATATTATTGTATACTGTGATTATTTTAAGTTTGTTCCAGTTATCATTATCCATTCTGCCGAGAAGTGGCACTGTTTTTTTTAACACTTTGAATTGACTTAGTAAATTAAATTATTTATGGAATTGTTTTTGCAATAACTCGTACAGCAGCCGTAAACAATTTTGCAAGGTCGTAAACTAAACAAATATATGCACAGTAGCATCATTTATGACCATAAATCAAATATGTTATATGTTACCATTTTTGTTTTCATAGTACTATTTAATATATCTTCAATTAATTCAGAAATAAGTTAAATGTAAATCTCCCACTGTTATGTCACTAGTACTTAGTTTCGTGGATTTTTCAATTTTATCAAATAATTCATTAATTTATCTAGGTACCCGTCACAGAACAGGAATTGAAGGGACGAAGCAAGAAGAAGGACAGCGATAAATCTGAGAAAGATGAACCAAAGAAAAGGGATGAAGCAACAGCTGAAAGTCAAAATGAAGGAAAGGTAAGAACATAAGTATCTTCTCTTTTTATTTACTGTTAATAATCCTCTTTTTATCTAAGATACATACATTCCTAATGAATATATCATTAGTAACATTTATGTTTGAATATTTTTAATTAAATTGTGTGTCGATAAGTACTGTATGCATCCGTAGATATTTTACTCTATATCGGAGATTGTTGGTTAAATCCTCATCCCAACTCGATGATGAATGATTGATTCTCAATATGTGTCATTACCATTATGTATTCCTAGAAAATCAATACTTGAACTTTTTCCATTACCAGGAGAGCAAGGGTGAGAGCAAAGACAAGGAGCAGCTGAAGAAGAGACGCAAGATCCGTCTGGACATGCACAACGAGCAGGTATTTGTGGATGCGCCCGACGCCTACGTGTGGATCTATGACCCCATCCCATTCTACTACTGGATCATCGGGGCCGCCCTGGTGCTGGGCGCCATCGGAGTGTGCATGTTCCCGCTGTGGCCACCGAGTGTCAGGTAACCAACCTCTCTCACTATCGCCCATTCAGAACCGTTACATTGCTTAAAATGTTTTAGTGGCCAAATCTGAAATACCGCATACAAAATTGATTAACTAGGTAATAGCTGCCATATTCAACTGTGTAAATCAAATGTGTCCAACATTTTCTTTGATCAGGCCAAAATTCACCTTCAAGAATCGTGGTGAGCCGTTGTTCAGATAAAATACTTTTTGGTGTACTATTCAGTTAAAACCCATAATTTTATTTCTATCCTGTATTTATTCTATACTTGTTACTTTTATATAATATGAATTTATTTTTTACGTCCTACCTACCATCTCTGTTATAACATTGACTATATATGTAACTCTCATGAACAAATCGTAAAACTAGAATCCACCTAGCGATAGATAACGAATTATTTCATTCTGCTTGAATTCGCATCTGTAGTTTCAATGGAGTATTTTTCTCTTTAGATAAATGTGATATTGAAAAATACTCTATTGATGTGACACAGCATGGCAAAAATTACTAAAATAATCATACTTTGTGAACAGTAGATGATCTGTCTTTGATAAGTGTGTTTGTCCAGTCAACACCCAACACAACACCTGTTCCAATACGGGCTTTGTTTATCTTTCCAATTCACAAGAGCAGAGAAAGCATGTTTGAAACGTGTAACTCAATTCTGCAACTCAATGTAGAAACAAAACTATTAAAATTGAATCATATTCACCTTAAACTTGATTTGTGCATTTAGAAAACTTTCATAACCAGATGCAACAACTAAAAATTCAACTGAATTCCAATATCATTTATTTATTTATTCTTGTTAAAATATTTAAAAAAACATGGGTTTGGTCCATGTCTGTCTCACTAGGATATTTTTGTGTCGAGACAGGCGTAAAACGTCATTGAGTGGCTTCATTGATTAGAAGAGAGAAATAGAAGTAGGCCGTGGGTAAGATGGGCTGATTCCAAAAATGGTAGAAAACTGGAGATATTTTAGGGAGGCCTACGTTCAAAGCTGAACCCCAAAAGGAAGAATGTAATATTATGTCCAGACGTACTCACTGATGTGGCATTCCAGAAAGGGAGTGTACTACCTCAGTGTAGCACCCGTCGGCTTCTTGGTGCTGATCATCGCGCTGACCACCCTGCGCCTGGTGGTGTTCTGCATTGTGTGGGCACTGTCCATGTCTAAACACCACCTTTGGTTGCTGCCCAACCTGACCGAGGGCGTGGGATTCTTCGCTTCGTTCTGGCCACTTTACCAGGTAAACCAACCAACTCCCACTAGCTACAATACATGTGCAGTAAAACCCCCATATAAGAATTTAAACCCTAGCGTGGAGGGCTGTTAAAGAGAAACAGAAGGTCATGATCAAGAGGAACTGGCAGAGGAAGGATGAAAGTAGACTGAGCGCTGTACAAATGAGATCTTTGAGGCGTATGTGCAGTAAAACCATGTATGACCGTGTTAAAAATGTGGATATCCGGAAAGAATGCAAGGCTGATGTAAGCGTAATGAATAGGATTAAGAAAGGGACTGACATCATTAAAGCGACGATCAGCCCCCTTTTTGGGTTGTTAGCATTTGAGCGGTTATAATAATAATAATTTTCTTTATTGAATTTCTTAAACCGTTATTAATTTAATGCATATAAGAAATTAAATTTTGTATTTGTAAAATAAATACAAATTAAGGTATCATATAGATAAGCAAAACAAGAAAACAAAAACAATTTACAAAAAAAAAGAAATTTCAAAAAAATTTCAGGCAGTGGTGATGATCAGGTCAATAAGAAGAAACTCAAGAATCAATAGAATTTCACTTCTGAATCTCTCCTTCCTGACATGAAATATGTCGATGTCGGAAGAGATTTTGTTCAGGAGCAATATACTCCTCCACTTATGTGTCAATTTTGGCCCGTTTCTGCTTTTGATCAAATTGTGATCTTGTTAGCTGATCAAAGCAAACAAAATTCTCTCACAATACCATTTAATTTTGCTAAATTGACTCATGGTTTGATGAATTTGTGTTGTATTTATAGTATGAATACAGAGGAGATGGTGCCAAGAAGCTGGAGAAGGGTAAGAAGAAGAAGAAAAAGGACAAGGTCTCAGATGATGAGGGAGACGCGGAAGTGGAGCCCCTGGTAGCTCCTGAGGAGACCAAGGGAAAGAAAAAACGCCTCGTAGATGGCAAGGACTCGCAGGGGGACAGTGATAGGTGAGGAGAATTATTTATTCATTCAATTCTATTCACTATTTTTATGTAACAATATATATTTTGGTGTGGTGATTCCGGAAGAGCAGTGAGCTCCTTGGCTCTGGAAACTCAGCATTGGAGAAATAAAATAATATTAATATTGTATTTTTGCATCTCACTCCAGAGTGAAAGATACTCAGTATCACCCTGAGCCCCTAGCATGAAACATCGATAAAGGTTTTATCGACAATTTGAAATTGTTCCCCAGCACGACTACTGCAGATAGCCAGCGAACAAACAACAGCTCACGTCGACTAAACATGCTTAATTTAGTCAATGTGAACTGTCGTTTGTTCATTAGCGATCTGCAGATGGGCTCACTAACGATTCCAAAATACCGACATTGTCGATGAAACCTGTATCAATGTTTTGTGCTAGGGCCCCTGGTGAGATTTCAGAATGAAAAAAATTCTTAAAATAACTAACTATGTTAAGTGGCTAAATCTGAATAGCCAGGTCACTTACTTCACAACTTTCCTCTTCTCCACCACTGTTTCTTTAAGTCTCACAGCAGTCCTTAATAAACTGGCACTGGGCAGTCTTTTTTTTTTTTACTCTTGATAATTTGCGAGTGACACTTGGTGTTTTCTGTCCGCAGGGGCGAGAAAGGCGACTCCCAGAACGAGGAGGCTCCCGGAGGCAAGGACTCGGGGGAGAGCGAGTCAGAGGGCTCCCAGCGCTCCTCCACCGGCAAGGACTTCGAGATAGTGGACGCACAGGATGTGGACACCTCATAATAATCTCTCCGATAATCCGCACCTAGCACCCCCACCCACCACACCTATACTATACCTTTCTCAACTATTAATGTCTAGTATTACGCTGTCTTCGCAATATAGTCTTCTTGTATAGTCAAACTATCATTATTTAATAGTAGAAAATGTATAGCATAGAGTGCAACAAGTTCTGCTATCGTATGTATATATCTTTATCTTTGATTGTGATCTTAATCACCTTGCTGTAAAATTTTGTTGGAAAACTATTTAACCACTTCTCTGTAGAGCGGTTTATAGTCATTGAGTAAACACATCACACGTTGATCTGTTTCATAATTCAAAATAATTTGCATAGTTCCAAATTAAATAGACAATTGAAACTGCGTGCTTCTATTTGCTTCCATGGATTGAGTATTATTACTACGGGTAATATTTGTTAAGTTTGTGTAACAGATATTATAGCGTACGACGGCATAATTTATCTACTAATATTTCTGACGCAATGACGACATGTGTATATTTGTTTTAATATTCAACTATGCATTTTAATAGCAGACATATTTTTTATTGTGTTTTGTTGCATGAAGAATTGCAACAAAAGTCAATATCTAAATTTGCAAAAAAATTGTGCAGGGAAGTAAATTAAGTAGCTGTGAGACTAGACTCGTTATATCAGTATGTATTTCTCACTACATAATCGTTATTGTGTTGTCTTTGCGAAAAAGCATTTATACTTTTGAAAAATGCCGTGCAAAATCTATTTTGATACGTTTATTTAATTATAAAATCACTTCACGCATTTTCTCCGCTTTACTCTTTCCCAGCTTAATATAAATTATCTCAATAATAATAACATTATTATACATACTAAATCTAATTAACTTCTCTCCGAGAATGGGTTGAAATGGTATAAGAAATTTGACTAGGGCGGATGGTCGAATTATTTAAAAATAATAGAGAATAATAAATTAAATGTACCTTGATTTATTTGAAGGATTTACACTATTTGTACATCACAAGTCACGCACTGGGTTTAGGTTAATTATAGCAACAGTAAATAATAAACACATAAATCTGGAAACTTTTCCGGCAAAGGTGCTGTTTTTTTTTTAAATTGATGTTTTATTTAAATATGTAGTGTTTATTTGCATTTAGATCGATTAAATATTTTATTTATACTCAATTATGTATCATTTTTTTAATGAAACGGTTATTTATTATACATATTATTGACAGAACTATGTGTTTTAAAGGTATTAGGTATAAGGTATCAAAGCTAAAGTGTTGAAACTTATTTAATTTTTGAGGAATCGTGGCCTTCATTTGTATTGCAACATTTCGTAAGATGTCGAACCTTGGAGGAATACGTATTTTTATAAAATGTGTTAATGGTTTTTAGTGTTCCTATCCTTTAAATAATGTTTTTAGTTACAGTTTCAATTCATTTATGTTTTCAACATTCCGACAAGTTTTACCAACATAATATGATGCACAAAATGACTGTGCGCTTCAGAAATAAAGCCTTTGAAATTGATAGTTTTGTTTGAATCCATTATACTGCTCGAGTGTAGATATTTTTCCATAGTGATCTTGATTGTGAATTATTGTAACTGACATTTTTGTGGGTCGCCTATGTCGTTAGGAAATGTTATGTTGAATAAATGTTAATTTAAATATATATATATAAATACAACTCTTTATTTTTTGCTGTAACTATCGGCGGTGAATATGTCAAATAAATTATTAAAAATAATATAAAATATTCCATTGTTCACTCTCCAATTTTTTTTTAAATCTTCTCAAAACCAATGACCACTTTGTATGCTTTGAGGTATTTTCGAAATATTGGCTATACATAATACTTTGAGTACTTACAAAAAAAAGTTAGTATTTTTGTAAATCTTTATTTTCATAAAATGTCATAGAAATATATAACTACAATATTATAATTATGTTATCTCTAATGTTCAATCAATTGGTAGGTCTTCAATATAATTATATCAATAGATTAATATTTATTGGTCCTTCATTTACATATTAAAAGTCTTATTGGAGAAATATCATGAAGTTTGCCATCTTTTCACAGATCACAGATAGAACAATAATTAACCATATTATTTAAATCTCTTTATAAGTTTCTGCATATTATGTGTTATATCTTTATTTTAAAAATCAGATCAGAAAAGCATATTATTATGTCCTGTTAATGTTATTTTTGAACTGAGTTTCAAATTTTCGTCAAAGAACGGATATAATAAAAAATTGACAACACGTTGAGTTTATTAAAAAGAGATTTGGCTTTCTAAATATTTTTTCACAGTGTTATGAAAAGTTAATTCGTAATTACATATTACTTATTATCTCTAATGTGAAACATCATTAAAATTAATGTAAACCATTCATGCTTAACTCAATAACAACTAAAACATTAAAAAAGTATGACTCAAAAATATTATTTTTAACATTTTGACTTACATAAACGAAACAACTTAAAAGGGGAATGTTTAATTAATCTATATTTAAAAACAACACATATTCGAAAATTGGTCAGGGCTTTGAAAAACTATACAATGAAAAATGAAATATCTAACTGTTAACTATTATATATTTCTATCTCAAAAAGTAAACCACTGAAAGAAATTAAAGAGAGAAATTGAAACATTATTAATTCATTTACATAATAGCTAGGGCCAGGATTCTTGTCATATTGAGGGAAAAAAAAAATCATTTCAAATACTTTTTTTTAGATTCCGCACATGGTGTTTGAGAAAGCAACCTCTTGGAGTGTTTTTTATAAATTAAAAAATAGACTATAAACCCCCAAGATTTACAGTATAAACGTTTTAACTAAGCTTAACTTAACATAAAAAAAACTTTTATTGATTTAGTCTTTAGCTCAAACATAATATACTAATGTAAAATAGGTGTTTAACTTTTTTATATTTAAAACCGAAATTATTTCATTAATAAAGACAAAATCCAGATCCTAATAATAACATTTCAAAGTCTCAACTGAAATTTAAGCAGCAGAAAACATTTTTCAAAAATACATTAATATTCAAAAGGGTTGAAATTTTCACAACTAATTCAGAAGTAGAATTTATTTTAAAACTTATAACAAATACAACACTTTCTAGTCACATAAAAATAGTCAAGGTAGGTTGGTATTGTAGTATTTCTGTAAAATATGACGAAAAATTAAATGACAATTGTTTATTAAGTGGAGCCAACACCTGATGAGGGGTAAGGTCGGTTGATCTAGTAGACAGTCAGCAAGCGGTTGTCAGGGCCGAGGCGCACCCTTCCCCCGGCTAGCAGTCTGAGGGCGCGAGGGTAGGCGCGGTGCTCAGCCTGGTGGATGCGCTCGCTCAGGCTCTCCAGGGTGTCGTTCTCCTGGATGGCTATGCGCTCCTGGACCAGCACTGGGCCGGTGTCCACTCCAGCCTAGGAAATGATGCGGCAATCATTAGAATGAGAAGAAAAATTAAAACTTTACCTTTCCAAGGGACCGGAAGAAAAACTACAGCCTTCAAGATGTATTTCTCCTTGTTTGTTTTACAGTGACATACTTAAATCATAACTTTTCTTGTTATCGGAAAATATGTAATCAGACATTTAAAAACAATTGAAAAAATCATTGGTTTTTTCAACTGTTTTCAAGCCATTCTAACGCCGTCTTTCTCTATATATTTATATCAATGTATATTTCGGAAGCTTAAGAACATAAGGGCGAATCTACAAAAACACAATTTAGAGATATACAATAAAACTGTAACTAAAAAAAATGATTCTCTCTTTCAGAGGTTATATATTTGGGTGAAAAAAATACAGTTTACATATTTCTATCGGATAAGTTTAATATTTCAGTCACTAATAGAATATATTTTTTAATGTCAGATTAGTACTTAACTCAAAACAGCAATTTTTGTAGATTCGCCCTTATGTTCCTAAGCCCCCGAATTGATCCGCCAATTCTGCTATCAACAAAATATCTTCAAATGCCACTATCCATATCTCATAATATCTACAAAATACAAATTTAAAATTACATAAACGCCACATCAACTTTCAAACATTCGTCAGTGCGAAGTTTAATCCTGAAAAATAGATTTCCTAACCTAGATGGAGTAAGTTAGGTTGTGTTGGGAATTGTGAAGTTCCACATTTAAGCCTGCTTTAGGCCAAATTAAAGCTAAATTTCGATTGGGAACAACGGTCGTAAGATAAAAAAACCTGGGTAAAGTAAGAATGCACTCACGTCCACAAAGTGCACGCTGCAGCCGCTCTCGTCGTCGCCTGCGTCCAACGCCTTCTGCGGCGCATGCATGCCCTTGTGTTTGGGCAGCAGCGAGGGGTGGATGTTGAGGAGACGGCCGCGCCAGCGTATCACGAAAGCGGCGCTGAGCACGCGCATGAAGCCCGCCAGGCAGACCAGCTCCACCTTGGCCTCTTCCAAGGCGGTGGTGAGGGTGCGGTCAAAGTCCTCGCGGGACTTGTATTCGCCGCGTGGGATGATCTACAAGATAATACAACATAACGTTCACTAAAAATATGCAGAATTTTTTATTTTTCATTTCTTATAGTGATATCCGCACAAGAGTCCCAACTGCTCTCAACAGTCTGGAGCCAGTGGGACTATGACATGTCCAATTGGGGTATGTTGTGAAGCTGAAGGTAGTGGAGGACGGGAAGGAAATGGAGAAGAGTAAGATTGGGATGTACCTAGCCACTCAAATCTGGTCACCAAATACAGCTAAAGCCATTCCAAGCAACGTTTCGATTCTGAATAGTGGTCTTCACCAGGGTGACACTTAGAGTACCTACCAATCTGGACCAGTTGTATATTTATCCCTCGACGCCCATATCATTGATTAGATTAAATTTATTTTATTTTTATTCAACAGATTTGATAATGTCATGGGGGTTTGAAACACCCCGAGCGTAGCTAGAAGAAGAGAAGGAAAGGTAAACTGTTGGATCTTACTTTAGTAGGAACACCGGCCGACTGCGCCCTCTGCAACCCAAAGGCCTCGGCATTGTTGCTAATGACCAGCACGATGTCGGCGCAGATGCCCTGGTTCTGGTCCCGCGTCGAGTCTATCAGGGCCTGCAGGTTGGTTCCACTGCCGGAGATCAAAACTCCCACCTAAATAGTAATAATAAAGCTAATTTATTGAAATTATTTATTTATAGACATGTTTTACTGAAAAAAGTGTAAAACAGGTATTTCTATAGAATTTATTCTGTTCACTGATCCATGAACTTACCCTCTTCCTCGGCAGGATGGGCAGCCTTCGTATGTACTCCAGCGCCGAGGAGAAGTTATCCACCACCACCTTGTCTCCGCCCGGAGGCCGCGCCTGCATGCTGCCCACCACCATGGCTCCGTACCCTCGCAGCGCGTTCATGGTCTCGGCCTGGTCCTCGAGGGACACCACCACCACCATGCCTAGCCCGCAGTTGAAGGTGCGGCACATCTCTGAGTCCTCCACGTTACCCGTGTCAGCTATCCACGCAAACACCTACAATACGAATGGTCAATCGTTTATTTATTTACGTATATACTCGTTACATACATATTAAATTGAACTACATATATACATGTGGAAAATGTCGATATCAGAGGATAGTTTATTTAAGAGCATGATCATTTTACTGAGGGGCACTACTAATGGTAAATTAGTTCTGCATCTCGGAACAAAGAAAGATCTTGCATGCGCGCTCTTGTAAAATTGTCGGGGACATAATAGGCAATTTTTTTATGAAGAAGGCCATTATCATCAAAGCAGCTCCAATTAAATTGATCTGTTCAAGAGAGATTTTACCCGAAGTAAGATAAAATTGATCTTACTTGGGGCACACAAAGACACACACATCACACACTTCTATCAGTTTATCTTTTCAGCAGTGTAAACTAAGTCTTAGTGGTACATATAACTAATCATAACATATTCAAGGTGCTACCACAGGTTGACACTATGTTAATAATCTTCTATATTATGAGAATGTAGTTAGAATGTGTGTTGGGTTATAAGACTCACCGGGTGGACGTGCCAGTAGTCGGCGTTGAGCCTGGCTCGCAGATCTTCGGGGATGATGCGGGGAATGTTGTCCAGCAGGCCCCCGCCCGTGATGTGGGCGATGGCTTTGATTTTGCCGCTCCTGATGGCGGGCAGGACGCACTCGGCGTATATCTTGGCCGGACGCAGGAATTCTTCACCTGGTAACGAGTATTTCCCATTTGTTATTAAAGTGAATACCACGTAAGTCCCAACCGTCTGGAGCCAGTGGGACTATGGCATCCTCAATTGGGGTTTATTGTGAGGCTGAAGGTAGTGGGGAGGAGGAGAAGATGGGGATGAAAAAAGTTGGGAAAAAATTGTTATTATCAGTAGTTTTGTTATGTGAATTAAATTTCATTGTTGACAGATGTTTATCTAGTCTAAAAATATGAATTTATAGTAGAAAAAATTGAGGAAACTGCAGTAGTTTAAATTACTTCAAATTGGAACACCAACGCGATTCGAAGTTGAAAGGTTGTAACTTTAAAAAAACATTATGGTCCAGGTGCATATTTTTCAGATTATGTGAAAGATTATGTTCTGAAATTATTGGCACTTTCTGAAAGAAGGTGATTCAAGTGTTTTTTTTAAATGTACATATCAAATTAATGACCCATTTATTTAATGTTAAATACAAACAAAAACTTTGCAGAAAACACATGCACTTTTAGTAAATTTAAAAAAAGTCAAACATAACCTCAAATCTAATAGTTTAAAAACTTACCGAAAGTGAGACCATATTCACTGAAAGGTGCTCTGTGGTTCAGCGTGAAGTTGTTTTGTTCCATTATTTTGTGAATCAGACTGAATCCGTTGCTGTGGACGCCGTTTGAAGGGAGCCCAATAATTGCATCTCCAACCTGCAACATGGAAAACATTTACTATAACATAATCACTTACATAATAAATCGTTTCAATGAATCAAATAATTTTTCTCTGGCACTATGAAATATGCAGTTTTTTCTGTCTGGAATTTCTAGATCAATGCAATTATTTTAAGATCGCGACGTCATTTCCGTTGTAAGCTTTGTAACTTGTTATTGTTTGATAGATATTTTTTCAATAAGAACCAAAAATGCATAGTCAGGATTCTTCTTCAGACTTACATTAATATCGTTTAGCTTTGGTAGAATCTGGGACTTCTCTACGACACCCAGAGCGAATCCGGCGACGTCATACACTCCGGGCTTATACATTCCTGGCATTTCCGCAGTTTCCCCTCCTGCAGAAGAAACAGTAAATTGGAATTTATTAAGTTATCCGTTACATAACCTTAATGTAGTTTTTTTTAGATATTTCTTTTTTTTTTTGTTTTCTTTTATATAACTATGTTTTTTTTCTCCTTAATATGATTTATCATTCTCACCAATACATAACATGTACTACTATTTTGTAATTTCCATTCTATCACTTTGACCACCAACAACTCTGCACCATACAAAGAAGAAAATAAAAATATATTTTTATATTTTCTTATAGCTCTTACCTAAAAGGGCGCACTTGGCCTTCTGGCAACCCTTGGCGATCCCCGCTATCATCTCCCTCGCGACGCCCACATCCAGCGAGCCGCAAGCAAAGTAATCCAGGAAGGTCAGGGGCTCGGCTCCGTTGCACAGAATGTCGTTGACGCACATGGCCACCAGGTCGATGCCGATGGTGTCGTGGGCGCTGGCAGTCCTGCGCTATCTTGAGCTTGGTGCCCACGCCGTCGGTGGACATGACCAGCACGGGGTCCTTGTAGTCTGCCGCGATGCCACGCATGCGGAACAGGCCGCCAAAGCCACCGAGACCGCCCAATACGCCTTCGCGGGTAGTTGTTCTGAAATAACAATGTATTGTGGATAGATTGTATTAAATATTTGTAGGTAGGCAGTTTGTTAGTAAATTTTCAATAGTATAATAAACAGGGTAAAAGATAATACATACATGGATCTATTACTTGAAGAATTTGTACATATAGGTTGAGCTGTCCGATAGTTAAATTATATAATGGTTCTTGTTTTGGATACTATCAATTGAAAATTGACTAACCTTAATTCTTTAGTGCCAAATAAAATTTTGCTTTTTTTATGTCACTTACTAGTGTTAGAAAAAAAAGTTTTTTTCAACATTCTTTTCATCAAGCTTCAAATTATGATAGTAAACATAGAACACAATAGTTCATTGTAAACGAAAATCAAAGGAAACAAAAAGAAAATTATGCTCGACACAAATTCCATGCACTCCCTTTACACTGTAGGCAAATCAAATTAGATCTCTTTACTGCGCTGCCATCCTTATTGCTGCATGCCACGCATCGCCGTAAATTACGCCCTGGTAATTTTTCTAAATCAAAATTCATCCTCCGTGTTGATGATGTTGAAGGTATTTCAGGAAGATTTTTAACACGGAACCAGATATATTGAAATTAATTTTAATATAGTAAACGTGAATCAAAAAAACATGACAAGCTCCACGCACACGACTGGCACTACCGCGAGTCAAACGTGCGCTGAAGTGTGAAGGTTGTAAAGTGTTGTCGGAACTATAACATTTATGTCGAATTTTTTAGTTACTCTGATGTCAGTAATTAAAGCGTGGACAAAAATCAACTTTCATATTAAATGATTCCCGTAGCAAATACAAAAACTCTATTTTCACTTTTTGGGTAGGGCACCACGTCTCACGACCGTACATAACAGCTCTTATTTTTATTTCCATCTTTGTATCAAAATGACGGCTGAAATAGTCGAGAACCACCTACCCTTGAAACAATAGAAGTTCAGGATATATTTACCTAGCCAGCGGTTTGATTAGCTTAACCAGTGAATCTCCAGCTTCGATATCCACACCCGAGTCCTTGTAGGAGAGTCCCTCGGGGGGCAGCGTTAGGCTCAGGTTGGTCCCGTACTGGCTGGTGATGGGCTCCATGGCCTGCTTGAAGTTCTCCACGATCACCTGGTGGCTGCCTGCATACGGATAAAACAAACATCATCAGCAGTTTTGTTACGTGAATTAAATTTTTATCATTATTGAAAGATGTTTATCTAATCTAAAGCAACACCAAGATGGTTCAAAGCTAAAAGGTTGTAACTTTAAAAAAACACTATTTTTTATAGTGAATACTGCACAAGAGTCCCAACTGCTTCCAACAATCTGGAACCAATTGGACTATGGCATCCCCAATCGAGGTATGTTGTGAGGCTGAAGGTAGTGGGGAGGGGAAGGAGATGAGGAAGAGGAAGGTTTGGAAATACCTGGCTATTCAGATTTGGTCACAAGCAACGTTTTGATTCTGAAAGGTGGTCTTTAACCAGGGCGATACTGAAAGTATCACTCCGTGCTATGGGTAACGTTATTATGGGTAACATATATTAATTAAATTAAATTTATTTGCGCACATTGTAATTTGAACCGGTCACCTCTGGATTCGTACTCGAGCGTCTTAACCACTCGACCACGGAGGCCGTCATTGGTTCAAGTGCATATTTTTCTCATAATGTTTATATGGTTTTCAGAAATTAGTGACTTTTTCAAGGAGATGATTCTACATTATTTTTCAAAGATAATTTTCTAATCAAACCAGTTATTTTTAAAGTTTGTGAGTGAAATAATTGCATAGAAAAGTGTGTTTATTAAAGAAGCCATTTACTAATAAAAACTATGTGAAAGAAATGCACATTTTACAATATATATAGTTATACCGTTTTTCATGTCAAATTTGTCAAACATAACCTCAAATCTGAATTGTTTCAAAATCAGTGTTGCTATAGTAATTAAAAAAGGTTAAAATTCTGCATTTTATTGTCAAACTGTGTACATACCGTTGATTCTATTTTCGACAAGACCAATGACGGTGACAGGATCGGTGATCAGACCGAGGACCTGGTCCACATCTCCAGGAGAAACAATCGCCACCATTCCGACTCCGCAGTTGAATGTTCGCAGCATTTCGTACTCTGATATTCCACCTGGGTTGAGAAAATTACACAAATTATTAGAAGGTAAATCGTCTCTGATAAAAAGAATTCCATCGTACATAAGACAAGCCAATCAAACAAGAAAAAATTTTCACCGTATAAATTTTTGTACATAATAGCATTTCTTTGAAAAATTAGATGATTTGGTCAGTGCAAATTCATCACATTTTATTTTATTTATAGTGAATACCGCACAAGAGTCACAACTGTTCCCAACCGTATAGAGCCAGTGGGAATATGGCATCCCCAATCGGGGTATGTTGTGAGGCTGAAGGTAGTGGGGAGGGGAAGGAGATGGGGAAGAGGAAGGTTGAGAAGTACCTGGCTATTCAGATCTATCCATTTCAATCAAGCAACGTTTCGATTCTGAATGGTGATCTTTCACCAGGGCGATACTTAGAGTATCTACCACTCTGGAATGTCTCCCAAATATGCTTTATAATATTTCATATTAATTAAATAAAATTTATTTGCGCACGCCGGGTTTGAACCCGCGACCTTTGGATTCATAGTCGAACGTCTTACCACTCGACCATGGAGGCCGTCAAAATATGAAACGCAATAGTTCTACAAAAACATCTCATCATAAAATGCTTGTTTCAATATTTAGCTCCAGATGAGATTGATTAGAAAAGCGCCGGAGAATAAAAAGGATATATTGAAAATAAACATTCAAAAACTGTTTACCCATTGCTGAGATCCATCCAAACACAGGATTAATTGTAAACTTCATGGCATCTATTCTAACGATGACGCCAGGCGGCAAAACCCTCGGAATATTCTCCAAAATTCCCCCTCCCGTTATATGAGCCAGGGCCTTCACCTTGCCACTCCGCACAGCATTCAGTAGTGGCTTCACGTACAAGCCGGTCGGAATCAACAGTTCTTCGCCGAAGGTCTTCCCCGTCTTGCTGAATGGAGCCAGGTCCTCGAGTCGGGTCTTGGAGTTGGCGATGACTCGCTGGACGAGGCTGTAGCCGTTGCTGTGTACTCCGGTGGACGGGAAGCCGAGCACAATGTCTCCGGGAACTATGTTGGAGATCCTCGGGAGCTGCTGGTCATTTTCCACGATGCCCACAGCAAAGCCGGCGAGGTCGTACTTGCCGCGCTCATACATTATTGGCATTTCGGCAGTTTCCCCACCTAAATATAAAATAAATTCAATTACTATTGTGTTATGAATTACCAAATTTTCGAAATTAACATTTGCATAAATACCTAAAGAATAACATTTGAAAAGCCTAACGTAATCCACAACTTCAGATCTAATCAATTGAATGTCAAGGTATATGAATCAAACCTAAAAGGGCACAGCCAGATTGCTTGCAGGCCAGCGCTATTCCTTCCACGATCTTAGCGGCCACCTCTACGTCCAGCTTCCCGCAGGCGATGTAGTCCAGGAAAGCAAACGGCTCGGCTCCGGCGCACAGGATGTCATTCACGCACATGGCCACCAGGTCCACCCCGATGGTGTCGTATTTGTCAAGAGCTTCAGCGATCTATAATGATTAATGATGACATTACGTAACGGAGGCAGCTAAACAATTAAAAGACTTAAATAAGAGAATAGCTTGATTGGGCTGTTTCAAATTCACGATGACCATAAAATCGACAATAGACCCTATTTATAATTTTTGACATTTGAACGGTCCTTGTTAAAACCAAATTCTTTCAGCAAATTCTGTGACAGCTGACCAAAATTTGATAAAGAGCTGAAATGGGCCGAGAATTGGCATTCAATGAACCAAAATGGTGCTGATCATCAATTTGATAAAAGTTTGAAATTTTAAAAATTGGTTAAAATTCTTTCGAAACATTTATTGAAATTTCAATTTCTTTATCCGATTAACTAAATTGTCCGAATCAAAAGTTTTTCAACACATCATTAATTGGGTTCAGAGTCATCGCTCTTCCACAGAAGTCTTCGACTAGATTGATTTAAAACCAAAATCTAACCACACTATTGTAGCATTCAAATTATTTAATATGGCTAACCTTTAGCTTGGTGCCCACTCCGTCCGTTCCCTCCACCAGCACGGGGTCCTTGAAGGGCCTCTTTTTGCCGTCGGGGCCCACGCACATCTCCTTGGCCAGCTGGAACAGGCCCCCGTAGCAGCCCAGGCGCCCCAGCACCCGGCCGCGGTGCGATGCCCGCGCAGCCGGCTCGATGGCGCGCACCAGGGCCGCCCCGGCCTCGATGTCCACCCCGCTGTCCAGGTAGGAGAGACTGCCACACCTGCGAGGCAAATCAGCGTATTCATTTTTGATAGTTGGCAGATTATCTTGAGGCTCGACCGGGACATTTCAAAATCTCGAAAGGTCAGTGATAATTATTATGTACACGTCGGATTTGAACTGAAAGTATGTTAGATTCTTACTGTTGTGTTTTTATACAAAGTTGCTACCTTTCTAACCATTGCTTCACGTTTTGGCCATATATTCTGTCAAGTGTTTTCTTACCCTTTTCCTTCCATTCCTACTTTTATCCTAACATTAATTTTCACCCAACTCCGTAATGCATTATACTTTCTTGGCATATTTACAGTCCACTGAAAAATCAAAACTGAAGACATTACAAGTCGGTGTTCATCTTCAGTTTTTAGATGCAACAGTAAATGCACCAGCCGAAGAGTTCATATGGGGATTTAAATATTATTTTTATCTTGAAGTAAGAATATATAGAGTTAAATATTTTTAACCAACCCATACAAATTTACAATAAATCACTTTCTCCGGGTTTTTACATCTTAAGCTGCGAGAGAGAAAGAGACAAGACAATTTATCACATAATATTGCACCACTTTTAGGTATGCAAGCATGTTTTCTGTTTCCCGCGTCTCCGGCGACTCGCCCCATTACGTTTTGTTATGTGACCTAACTAAACGGTTTTTGAGGTTATATTCTATATTTTTGTTGATAACAATACTGTGAAAAAGTAGTTTTGCAAATAAACAAAACATTATGTCGACATGTGCTATAAATGGATGTAAAAAGGTTTTTTTTTATTTTTATTATTATTATACAATATTAATATTATTTTAAAGAAAGACAAACATTTCCGAGTTACGAATAATCTGACGATATTTGAAAAGCTCCTTCTGCCATCATAAGAAGCGGAAAATGTTGCTTGTGCAATGATGGAGGACTTCAGCAGAGGAATTGAACACACGACGCCCAGGTGGGAATCCGGCGCGTTTGTCCACTCAGCTACCGACCAGTCCATGAAAAGGTGTGTCCATGAAAAAGATAGGGAACGAATAGAGAAAGAGTGTTTGTTTACTTGGAGAAGGCCTTGTGGGCGATGTCCTTGCGGAAGTGCGCCCCCGGGAAAGTGAGCTGCTTGCAGGCCGCCGTGGCCAGCGAAGCGGCGCCCCTCAGGGTGGGCGAGGTGACAGCCACCAGAAGCACGCGCCCCCCGGCCGTGACCAGCGCCCCGTTGGAGGAGCGCGCTGTGCCGCTGTGGAAGATCATGTGGTCGGGCAGGCTGGACACCATGCTCGTGCCTACAATTCGCACGGACATACAGGTGAATATTTATTTACCTTACATAAAGAAGTAAAGGTATTTTAAGACAGTTCCTAATTAATTTAACTTTTTTCTGAAACAAACAATTTGGCGTCTTGTCTTCTTTCACTACTTGTCAGTTAAAAAGATATTTCAAGGCTCCAAGATGGAAATAACATTTATTTATTATGCCTTGAATTTGACATAATATTTTTATTGTAATGTATTGGGATTTCCTGTGTTGAGAAATACATTTTAAATAACCTAACCAATGGGTTAGGATTTATAAAGGTTATAAGATGGTAGTATTCTGTTTCAATATGTATTGTTTTGAAATTATGTTTGGTTGTTTTATTTGATTAGTCTGTATTGAGGTGTTCTCCCTTCTCCCTGTGTCTCAGTTCCTCTTTTTATAGATGATTTAAATGTATTGATGTTCGGAAGGGTTTTGTTGGAGATTGGTAATCTATTGTAAAATTTATGCCATAATAAATTAAATTTAGTGTTCATTTTTGCTTGTTGGATGATTTTGAGTTGTTGACCTAAAAAATTACATGAATTTCATGACGCAAGGGCACACCAACTCACTTCATTCTATTTAAGATGGGCATTGCACTCCGATCTCGTTCCTTGATTTTGTATTTTGGAAATAGTAAATCAAATCAACAAGGTTTACATAAAATGTGATCCTTACCGCTAATGACGCAGCCCTTTGTAGCAGTCTCCGGGTAGCCCTTGGAGGCCATCACCACTCCCGCAGTGTGCACTCCCGACTTCCAAGCCACTTCCAAAGTATGAAGGGTACCGTTACAACATGCCTGAAAATCATAAATATTCATTTAATGACGATTCTTTAAAGGATTAAATGCTTTGTTCTAAATAATGGGCTGATACTACTATACAGGTAATTCCTAGAAGGGAAATATTAAATATTAAAATTTTTCAGAAGTAAGGAAGAATTTAACTTACTTGGGGCACATAGACATGCCCACAACACACTTCTATCGGTATCTCTTCAGTGGGATTCACACTTGAGTTTGTAATATTGTATAGAGTTCGGCGGCATATTATATATGTATATTCGGATATTATGTCAATGTGATTTATTGTTTTATTGTGTGCGTTTCTTTACCTCCATGATGAGCAAGAGGTCAGATTCTAAGAGCGGAAGAATGACTTGGGTCTCGGGGTCTCCAAACCTGCAGTTGAACTCCAGGGTCTTAGGGCCATTCGGAGTCAGCATCATGCCGGCGTACAAAACCCCTGGAATCAATTAATCTTACATAATATTTTCCTAGAAAACAACCACAAATACTTTGTGTGAAGCGTTTATTTTTTATAGTGAATACTGCACAAGTGTCCCAACTGCTCCCAACCGTCTGAAGCCAGTGGGACTATGGCATCCCCAATCGGGTATTTTGTGAGGCTGAAGGTAGTGGGGAGGGGAAGGATATGGGAAGAGGAAGGCTGGGAAGCGCCTGGCTATTCAGATCTGGCCACTAAATACGGCTAAAGCCATTTCAAGCAACGTTTCGATTCTGAATGGTGGTCTTTCACCGGGGCGATTCTTAGTTTATTTACCACTCTGTACTACCATTAATTTATTGAAATATTTGTCGCCTACCAGTTTCGGAGCAGATCACTTCGGTCGACTAATATTCATCTAAAACTATTAGTCAATTGTTATATTCTACATTAAAATGAAATAGGTAATTTATAAGTATTGGAAATAAAGAAATCTGTTAATATTTGTGAAGTAAGTGAAGTGCAACTTGAATAATATCATTGAGCACATTAATTCTAACTACCCTAAAAGCAGCAAATTAAAGGAATTTTTACCAACGTAATGTATTCCTTCCGCCTTCAGTCCGGCCAAGGCTCTCTCCAAAACATTCTTTGTGACGAATTCCATTTCTTCAGCGGAAATCAGCGGGCAGGGACAGTATGCCCCCATTCCTCCGGTGTTGAGGCCGGTGTCGCCCTCCCCTACCCTCTTGTGGTCCTGCGCTGGCAACATCGGGCGGATAGTGTTGCCGTCCGTGAAAGCCAGTACCTGAAATAAATCAAAAGTATTTTTTTAGTTGAAACGAGGTTAATTGTATTTAAGTTTGTATGCCTGAATTTCAACATTTTTTTTCTTATTGAACAATTGAAAAGTATGGAACAAACAGCATTTTGTCAGTTCTTCTTCGTACGGTGGAGGAGAGTTGGCGGAGGTCATAATCAGATATTGAGGTTATTTAGGCAGTCGACGGCATTGGAAGTTACTATGACCAGTACAGTCAGTCGACCGTGAGTTTCTCCAGGTTCGAGTTATCAGTTGTTTTAAGCAAGATTTTGTTTGTATGCAAAGAAAATAATAATCATGTATTCACATTGAGTTGCATAATAATATCTAATCTTCCTGAACCCGTAACCTCGCCACATATGTGCTAATCTTTAAACTGACTGAAGTATTTTCATAGTGAAATATGTTGATGCTTAGGTTTGTGAAACTTGCCCGTGCATTTTAAAATGTGAGTCATCTCAGCCACGTAATATTTGGGGATCCAAGCTGTAAGAGGGAGGAAACACAGAAGGTGGTAATTCATTATTTTTTTTATATGAATACCACACAAGAGTCTTAACTGCTGCCAACCGTCTAGAGCCAGTGAGACTATGACACCTCCAAATAGGGTATGTTGTGAGGCTGAAGGTAGGGGAGGGGAAGGATATTGGAGAGAGGAAGATTGGGAAGTACCTGGCTATTCAGATCTGGTCACCAAACATGGTTAAAGCCATTTCAAGCAACGTTTCGATTCCGAATGGTGGTCTTTCACCAGGGCGATACTTAGAGTATCTACCACTCTGGAACGTGCCGCAAATATACTTTTTATATGAATTAAATGTGTTATGACACATATTAATTGAATAAAAGTTATTGGCGCACGCCGGGTTTGAACCCGCGACCTTTGGATTCGTAGTCGAGCGTCTTATCACTCAACCATGGGGGCCGTCGATTTATGGCACAACCGAACTTTTGAGCACCAGAACCGGTCATAAAAACAACCCATTCTTTAACCAAATTATCTTCCATAGCAACAAACTACTATTTTATGTGTAGTTTATTAAATAAAATATGTTTTATTTTCCCTCGTTTTATTCTTCTGCGGGTCGCAACCCGCTGCTTGAGAAATGATTTGTACTATCATTTGTATTTACTCATTGAAAGCCCCTGGTAAAAGAGATATTTATTACAGTTTTGAGTAATGGACTGTTAACCACCGATTTTCGGCCGGTGAGCGTTTGATCAAATTAAAATATATAAAGCATCAAATGCCTAAAAATTCAAATTGGCCAATTTGATGACAATGTCAAATGTCACGGGGGTTTAAACTAGTTCAATCAATAAAGTTAGATCAGTTTATTAGGTCAAGTTTTTTATAATTTAAGTTTTGCAAAGATGGAACAATAACAGTTGTCATGTGAAATGTACAACAATGGAAATTGAATTTAACATTTTTTAACTTTGGTATATGCCACGATTTTAATGGTAGGTGCTCCAAAGAATTAGCGTCATGGATTCTTTTGGCACTGGTGCACAGCTGGGTGTCAGTTAACTTACATGATCGTTAGATCAGTTAGTTGGTTGAATGGTCAAGAGCGTCAGGTTCCCACCCGAGTGTCGCGAGTTCAATCGTCTGCTAGCTAAGCCCTTCAGCATTGCACAAGCAACAGTTTCCGCTTATTATAATGGTAGTAGGAGGCATTCAAATATTGTCAGGTTATTCGTAGCAAGGGAATGTTTGCTATCAAATTGTGCTTTATTGCCTGAATTTGAAGATCAGGAAGTTAAGTTCCTCGAGAATAATTATAACTGACATCTTTTGTTTATTCTCTTGTGCTGGTGACGTGTTGAATTGATTCAATATGACTTCACGTATTTATAAATCAGACTTAGTTCAAAGCAGATAACAAATTTAAAAAATTGTAAACTGGCATCATCTGAATAACATATTTACAAGGATTCACAATACATAAATATATTATATTCTACGCACAATGATAGCTATTATATATCAAATGGATATTATACTGCCATACTAAGCACAAAGGGAGCATCTACCTCGGATAGTATTTCTGAAATTTTCATAGTTTATTATTATTAATTAAGCTGGTTGTTACATATAGTATTTACCGAGACTTCCTCGCCTTCGAGCAGCTCCTCGATGACTATGGTTGAGCCAGCCGCGCCAAACTTCTTGTCCACCAGCATCTCGTCCACGGCCTGGCACGCCGCCTCCTTGTTCTCCGCCACCACTACGCCCTTCCCGGCCGCCAGCCCCGAGGCCTTTACCACCAGAGCGGGGAACGTCGCCCTGTTGTCAACAACATTATTATACATATAAAGTTTGTACCGTTTCAAAAAATTGTTCTACTACTACCTAAATATATGAAACAATAATTAATAAGGTGATTCTACCACTATTTTACACTCTTGTTATACCCAAATATCCTCATATTTGCTTGTATTCTCTTCTGTTTGCTTGTAATTAATATTGTACAATTTTTTAAAGCGATTAAGTAGGTACCTCAGAGCAATAATATACCGAAGGGCTAGCTTGTGTAGTCAGGATTGTTGATTTTTTCTTGACTCGGGCGTGGCTAGGGTATTTATACATCCATTAATAGCATATGTCGACATAATGTTTTGTTTATTTGTATAACCACTTTTACACAGTATTGTTATCAACAAAAATATAGGATATAACCTATAAAACCGTTGAGTTATGTCCTGTTATGTTGCATAACAAAACGTAGTGGGCAGAGTCGCCGGCGACGCGGGAGATGGAAAACATGCTTACATACCTAAAAGTGGTGCGATATTATGTGACAACTTGTCTTGTCTCTTTCACTCTTACGGTTTACGACGTAAAAACCTGGAGAAAGTGATTTATCATAAATTTGTATTGGTTGGGTAAAAATATTTAGCTCTCTCTCCATATAAATTCTTGCTCTCAAAAACACTTGAGTTACATTTAACTGTCAGATCTTTAGTTTTTGATCGCTGTGTCAGATTAGATCGCAAGCCAAGTTACATCCTGTGATTTTTCACGGATAACAACTAGTTATTAAATATTTACAAGGAATTGTCCTTTACCAGTATGGAGCAATATTATTTATGTCTGTATGACATGACCTGGCCAAACCAGATGATACTAGATATCTCTTGTTTATGACTACAGAAGCTCCTAGAATATTACAAATCAAATGCATTGCTATTGCCTCTAACAATATATCAGCTCTGGAGTCATCAACACTAAAGAAACACACTACGGAAATTTATTGCTTCAAGGTTTATTCAACATACATAATTAATAATATCGTTGCCGAAAAGGCAAAAGGGCTGAGCACCATTTTGGGAAGTTTACACCAGGGAACTTTAATTTTTTTTTTTGTTTTATAATAAAATTCATAAGTCTTCAGTACCTGGTTGGATTTTGAAAAAAAAAAGTTAACTCAGGTAACTCAATGCTTTCACTGAGTTACCTGAAGCGACAAAAAACTGAAAAAGTTCCAATATTGTGTCGATTGAGTCAAGCCTTCTCCCAAATGGTAAATATATTTTAGATGGCTGAAGGGCCACAAAAGCCTTCGAAATCAAACGAGAGTCAGAGCATTCGATGCAAAAAAATAACTAATCAAAACTGCATACTGAACTCATTTTTGACCAAAGTGTCGCTTAAGTCCTTTTGCCTTTCTAGCGACGGTATTATGTTGTTTTTTAGACAAACTGTTAGGAATTATGCGGCACTTGTCTTCACTAAATCTCATAAACTATTCAAAAGAACTGTACTATACCAAGATCAAAGTCTTGAAGAACTCTTGAACCGTGAACTCGGCGATCATGAAATTTGAACAGCTATTTCTTTCTGAATTTAAAAATGATTGACCTAAGGTCAACACATTACTTTTTAGATCCCAACGTAATTTCCACTGTGAGCTATGGAGCTCTGAAATATTAGTTTAACCCTCTTAGCCTCAAAGCCCCGATCTGTTGGCGCACATAGACTGTGCCAAAAGCTTCACAGTGCCAATACTATTTTGCATAAATTGACCAAAATTGCATATTATTCAAGAATACAAATGTCAATGCAAAGCCGGGTGGAAAAACTAGTGAAATAATAAGTTATATGTAATAATTAACCGGTTAGTAGCTGAGTGGTCAAAAGTATCATATTCTCAGCCAGGCGTCGCAGTTTCGATCATCTGCTAGCTTAGTCCTCCATTCTTGCAGAATATAATATAACTAACTAACTAACCATCTCGCCGTTTCTCCGCAGGGGTTGGCAGAGAGGATGGACCGCCACACAACTTTATCTTGGCACACACTCCTTGCTTCATTCACATTCATACATATTTTTCTGTTATTCTGACTTTTGACATGGCCCGACTCAAGAATTTGAATCTTCCTCTTCCATGTCATCAGACTTCTTCTTCCATGCACTTTCGCGGCATATATTCTTCACACGCTTCTTTCTTCGTTCGTCAGCCCTACATGCCCAAACCATCTAAGCGTCCCTTTCTTTCATTCATTACGTATTTTATTATACATTAAGTATTCTTTCCGTATATCCACATTTTTAGCACGGTCATACATGGTTGTATCGCACACAAATTAAAATATTCACAATCCGTGAATGTTTGTCTTTTTTTTTAAATTAAATATATCGGAAGAATTCGAAAGGCGGCATATCATAATTTAATTAATAAAACTTACTGGTTAATAAAATCTTTAGCTGTTTTTGGCTCCGTAAAGGACTTATAAATGGCGGTGGGTATGTTATGTCGGATCATGAAGGCCTTTGACCAGTCCTTGTCGGCCTCTATTCTGGCCCCAGTCTTTGGGGGGCCAAAGCACTTGATGCCCGCATCATTGAGGACGTCCGCCAGACCATTGACAAGGGGGTCTTCAGGGCCGACCACAACCAGAGAGACGGCATTAGTTTTGCACCAGTTTGCTATGGCCTGAAAATTACAAACCAGCATTAACACACTGAATAACAAACTGAATTTGACGGCCTCCATGGCCGAGTGGTAAGACGCTCGACTACGAATCCAGAGGTCGCAGGTTTAAACCCGGCTAGCGCAAATAACTTTTATGTAATTCGTGTGTCATAACACATTTCATTCATATGAAATAATATATTGTATTTTTTCGGCACGTTCCAGAGTGGTAGATACTTGTATCATCCTGGTGAAAGACCACAAAGATCATGAGATTGAAATGGGGAAGAGGAAGGTTGGGAAGTACCTGGCTATTCAGATCTGGTCGATTTCACCAGGGCGATACTGAGAGTATCTACCACTCTCATATTATGCATTATATCTGGAAAAAGGTTGTAATACTAGGGTAGGTCTGACAGAGTATACAGTCGTAAGTACATAAGTGTTTAAATTCATATAAAACCGCACAAGATTTCCAACTGCTCAAAATCAATGGAACTATGGCATCCTCGTATGGGAAATATTATGAAGCTGTGTGGAGGGGAAGAAGATAGGAAAAAAGAAGGTTGGGAAGTACCTGGCTATTCAGATGTGACCACTAAACATAGCTAGTCTTTTAAAGCAACGCCTCACTCTGAATTATGGTCTCTCACCATCGCAATACTAAGGAAGTGAAATCTACTTCTGATTTTGCTTCTTTTTCATTCAATATTCGTAACGATATTATTTCTCACCTGGAAATCGTCGGGCTTGAAATCCGTCACGATGGACACTTTTAGAGTTTGCGAAATGCCATTACTGCCGGGAGCACAGTAGACGTTTCTGACGAGCGGAGATTGGGCGAGCTTCCAGCAGATGGCGTGCTCGCGCCCCCCTCCTCCTACCACCAGCACGTTTCTTTCACTATCCATGACTTATCAATCTGTAATCAAAGTAAGTATAGCTTAGGTTTGGTGGTATGTTTTTCCCCGCGATGAGTTATTTTTTAATTATTTATGAATGTTTATAGCAAAATGAGGTGGGCCGCAGTACTCAATTCCATTTTTATTGCAGTAGGTAAATCAAACAAGTACTAAATAAATTTCTATATAATCTAGACAAGTCCGAAATGATTACTTAAAACTAAGTTCTTTAAATTTTGTTCAAAAACTCCCTTTCTCTATGGAACCATCTATTTTCTATTTATCCAGAGAAATTTAAAAGTAGGCACTACCAACACTACTTCAGAATTAATTTAGAACATGAGTTATGAATTAACAAAAACACTTCATTCAGAAATATCACCAGGCCAGAATATCGCAATCGTTGTGGGACCTTGATGGTTCGTGAATCGACCCTCTCTACATCAAATATACCTCTAGTTCGTCACACAATTTGACATTCTGTGGTCCTAGGAAGCCGTCAGGGAAGCCCCTCCACGGAACCTACTTCAGGAATTGCTGGTCTACAATATCTAACTTTATCTGCAGACCGACGAAATAAATAAGGCATTTTTTTCAATCCCCAAAATGAAATATGTTAATTGTAATTATTTATATTTACAAAGTTTTGTATTTACCACGAATTTTACATGTTTGACTTACGTGCTGAAGTCTGCCAACCTGAGATATAGCAACACAATTTTATTTCCGATACAATATTCAGGTAGGTACTATACCGCTACATAAAAAATACTGATAAAATACAACTTTGAAATATGAGATAATAATTACACAAACAAAAAGGTTTACTTATCATGGACATTTTAGAAACTCAATGCTGTGCAAACAGAAACTGCAACGTTACTGGGAAGTTGCAGGATATTTAAATTTTGTTATGCTTTTGATATGTTAGTTTCAAAACAAAAAACATGTTTTCATAATTGTGATTAGTCGTATGAGAAAATTATAAACACCCATTTCTTGACGTACGTTCAAGTATTTTCAATATGTTTATTCAATTTGGAATCGATAATATATTTATAAATTTAATGCTAGTTGGAATCCGTGATAAAATTATATCACATTTATTTATGTTTCTCAAATCTCAAATCGACATTAATAATAATACCTGGAAATGTAATATTATTTATTGACCGTAGCGGGATGGATATCCTTTAAAGTTGAGTTATGAATTACACAAATTTACAACATTAAGATGAATACTAAATAATTGTAACAAGAATGTCGAAGTTGTTGAAGTTACTGAACTCTGTGTGTTATCAATGACACCAAAGATTGACCTCAATTCAAAAGTAATGACAGTGTATTTAGCAAATGTAAAAAGACACCTATAAGCATTCAAAACTTCATTAGAACCATAATAGAAACTAGTTGGAAAATAAAATTAATTAATTTAATTGTTCTCATTCGTGTGGGTATGTTTTTTATTTTGCTCTGAACTTTTTTTTATTAGAAAAAAAAAAGACAAACAGGACTATTTTTTTTTAATAATCTTCTTACTATAAATAATCAAAAACCTTGCCGTAAATAATTTGATTACGATGATTTATTATTGAGTTATGAGAGGTTATAGTCACTTTGAGGTCAATTTAATTCAAACATCTGCAGCCGGTTGTCTAATTCTCAACGTGCCTGACGTCAGAACATCATTAACTGAACAACGGAGAAAAATACCACCACGTTATTTACTACTGTCATTTAGTATAATCAAAATTACGGAATTCGACGTACCTTCAGTTAAATTGACACCGACTGATAGAACCAAATTGACACGACTGAATATAAACAACAATGCAACCTCCAACACGTGTTGGCTCCACTGTTTGTTGTTTAATATAAGTATTAGTGGATTAGTACCAACAGATGTATGGCGGCGCGACTCCGCCGCTGATAACGTAATTCTTATTAAAAACCCATTTCATTGGCTGCACAAATTAAATTTTAAATGCTTTAGCGCGGTCATAAAGATAATATCACGGCATGCTCTAAATAAAATCAAAAAATATATTGGCGGATTAAAGAAATGATTTGCCTCTTTTGATTTTCCCGCTTATCACCGATGACGTACAAACTTACGTTGGTAGAGCTCTCAAAGTGGCAAGCAAAAGATACGGTAATTGCCGTACTTTCGATTACGCGGATATGAGTGTTAAACTGTCAGTGGTCGTGTACTATGTCTAAACAAATTACATAAATAAGTGCCAAAATGGCCTCGTGGGTGATGAAAAAGTGTTTTTATTACACTGCAAACACTAGTAAAAGCCAAGAAATAATGTTTCATATCTAAGTACACGTAAATAACTTATTATTTGAAATAAAACGATTATTTCCACTGTTTTCCGAAGATTTTAAGCGCCATTAGAGAGAGTGAGATGGTAAATGTAGTAACATATAAGTATAAGAAGGATAACCTATACGGCGTTGATGTAGCACTGCTCGGTCCTATATCTATTTCGTCCATACACACATATTCTTTGAGTGTAAATCTTTGTCGTACATGACCAAAGTTTGAATTTACTGGGAACGTATGTGTGCTTGTTACTTACCGCATTTTGTTTAAATATTATAAGACAATAACGTGTCGATATGTTTGTAATGCTATTGTTTATCATTATATTATTTGCACGTAATCAATAGCCTCATAATCCGGTAAACACTCGTCAGGTACCCGTCGCGTCGAACGGATTTCATAGCAGGTAGCTCCTTTTTCAAAATAATTTAATGTTCATTTTGCAAGGTTTGCACATTTTTATTGTATATGCATTAAGCGCAAAGAACATTTTTCAAATAATAAAAAATATAAGAAAAAATATTAAATGCGAATTGAGCAATGGGTTAACGTATTGCGGCTCAAACCCTGAAAGATTTTAAACACGATGAATAGTAAGACTTATTTTTTTAGTCTCCCTTGATTATAAACATTTAAAACAATTATTATTTGTTATTTCCAAACTAATTTATACAAAGATGTGGGTCAATCAATATTATTAATGTGAGTGTATTTAATTTTTTTTAAATTGTAAAAGTATATTTTATTAAGTAGGTACTCATAAAATTTGTTTTAAATAAGTATGTGATTTTGCTGTATGTCTCCGAGATGACTAACAAAATAGTTAAAAGAAATATTTCGTAAAATACATTTTTTTGTAATGATTATATTTAATTGTTCAGAAAATTCTTTTACAAAACACTTAAAAC
Source organism: Drusus annulatus (assembly GCA_022651775.1). NCBI lineage: Eukaryota > Metazoa > Arthropoda > Insecta > Trichoptera > Limnephilidae > Drusus > Drusus annulatus. The sequence goes on from JAGWCC010000759.1 coordinate 113,123, forward strand.
TAAATTTTATTTCAAAACAAATAACAACATTTGTTATTTCATTAAAAACAATTTAAGTGATTTATTTTTTAAGAGCAAGCAAAACCAAATATTTAGGAAACATTTCTTGCCATTAAATGAACCAAACCCATAATTTTTTTTTCATTGCAAATATAAAAAAAAAAAACGTTTTCTTTTTTTTTATTGACAAAGGTTCACAACGTGAATGGGTCATTTAATTTGTTATTTGCTATGAAATAAGCCAAAATGTGGATGGAGCATCATTAGAAGTGTTGCCATGTGCGGTGTTCAGTGTCCAGTCCACTTGTTTTTGGTTCTTGTAAACGCGGCTCCGCTGTCTCTGGATTTTACGTTTTGTCAAGATTGAAATTTTTGTGCTAGATTTTTTGAGTTTTCATCAAATCCAGGGGCTGTGCGTAAAAGTATTGAACAATATAAAAATGGCTGACGTTGTAGAGTTGCGTATGAATGTGGCCGCGCTGAAAAGGTTCGATCCGTACGCCCGTGATATTGTGGACAGTGCGACGCACGTAGCTTTATATACATTCGAAGACAATGAATGGGAGAAGACAAGCATCGAAGGTGCATTATTTGTGTATAATCGGAACGGAAAACCATTCCACAGTATGCTTATTATGAACAGATTAAACACAAACAATCTCATAGAGCCCGTAACAGAAGGCCTAGAATTACAAGTTCAGGAGCCTTTCTTATTATATCGTAATTCGAAGAGACGAATTTACGGTATCTGGTTTTACGATAAAGACGAATGCGTCCGAGTAGCCGCGAGGATAAACAGTTTATCCAAAGAGTCTACCAACAACAACAATACCGCCACCGAACCTAGTGCTACCGCTTCCGTCACCAGTGACACTTCCAAGATGCCGCCCAAACCCGAGTACAGAAGCCAGTTTAGCGGCACGGCGGATATATTCAGTATGCTGAGCAAGGCACAGGACGACTATAACACCTTTAAAGGGATCAACGCCACCAGTAGCAAGGAGATACAAGCTATGCGGGCTCCCGATGTCACTTCCCAGAGCGTGATGGACTTCTTCGCCAAGGCAGGAGGCAGCAAGGTCGCCCTGCCCTCGGGGCCCCCGGCGCAGGCCGCCTCCCTGTTCCGGCCACCGGCGGCAGACTCCCACGAGGGGCCCATGATCCTGCAGAGGCTCATGAGCAACCCCGTGCACAGCGTGGAGCACATCGAGAAGCAGCAGAGATCCGTGACACCGGGCGACCCGCCCAACAACGCAGGGGAAGTCAACAAGCGGAACAACAGCGGCTTCAAGTTAAAGTCTAACGCCGGAGATTCCAAGAGAAAGAATAGCCAAGGGAAGGCAGACAGCAAGAGCCAGCCGCCAACTAGGATTTTAAGTAAAATGCATTCGGATCAGCACTTTGCCACAAATGCAGTGAGTGACACAAACGGGCAGCTGGAGAACGACTTGAGCTTCATGAGGGTGTCCTCGCCCAAGGCGCCTTCCCCGCTGGCCAACTTCTTGAGTCAGTCCCAGCCGCAACTGCAGCAGCAAGAGGAGGTGCGCAGTGCGGAGACGCCGGTGAAGCCCGCGCTCATGCCCCCCACCATGTTCACCTCCTCGGCCAGCAAGGCGGAGCGCCCGGCCCTGGAGGCCCCGCTGCCGCCGCTGACCCCCATCCGCCCCGCGCAGGAGGACCCTCGCCCCGAGCCACTCACCCGCAACCAGCTGCTCCAGGCCTTCAACTACCTCATCAAGAATGACGCGGATTTCATGAATAAACTCCACGAAGCTTATGTCAAGTCATTCTCCGAGCTCGTTTCATAGAATTCTAAAGCAACCACTAGCCGTACACGTGCTTGGCTTAACCTCGAGGGTCTAGCAGACTAGTTCTCTCGAAGATGTGGGCTCAGGAAGGCCGACTATTTGTTGTACATTGTGATTATGAAGAGGCGCGGTCCTCCCGATGTTCAGTTTTAATGTTTATCTTGTGATATATTTACTAAGTTATATACAAGGTTTAAGTTATTCCCTCTATCACCTGGCTGACAGTTTGTAGTTCTTTTATTTTTTTCCTAAAGGAATTTCTTTGACAAAATAATACGCAGTAATAAATGTTACTTGATTTTATTTGGTTTTATTTTATTGAATTTCTGTACTTGATGTATTGTAATATCTAGACAGGCATATTTGGGTATATTGTAAATGATAACATACCTAATTGAAATTTGGCGCCATTGAATCACTCTCTGTCAACAGTGTGATCTATATTGCTAATAATGCCTGTTCAAACCTTATGAAATATTCCAAACCATTGTGTAAAAATGTGAATACTAGCTAGATTAATATTCTGTAGTATTCTTCCTAACCTTGAATAAAGACTACACTTTTTAATACTTAGTTTCAGCCTCTGACATTTCATGATACCTTCCCATACTAATTGTTTGTGTCTCAAATCGAGAAATATGTATCTAAATACTAGTATTAACAGTTTTCAGACTATATCATTTAGTATGCATCCTTGAATTCGCCTTTCACCCTCCAAGACAGGGTTCAATTTCCCAAATTTCACTGCTGCACTCCAAACAACTAAACTAACATAATTTCATTTTAGAACTATGTTTTTTTGATAACATTTCTTCATGTAAGTACCTGCCACATGGCCTTGCACCCTTCAGGTGATATTTCACAAAAATGGCATTGTGTAGATTATCCAAATATTTTTACATAATTTGTGGTAATGTACCCTGGTTCCCTGAGAAATCCACCCTCCAGTGATGCATAAGACAAAGCCTTTTTTCTTATTTTTAAAAGTATAAAACGTATGTGAAATTATATTAAAAATAATAACATTTTGATAATTTCTATATCTTCATTTTGTGAAATAGATATCACATCAAGGTCACTTACAAGAGAGCTAGTCCTAAAAAGCCGATGGTGATGTTCCTCAACTTGGTGATAGGTTATTCAAAAATAGGTGTTTGGTTTTGACAGTGTTATTGTAGTGGTTTACGCATTTGACTTGAGTCAGGAGGCTCTGTTCGAATTCTGCGCAGCCCAGACTGATAATAAAATGAACTATTAATGATAGTGTTTATGAAATGTAATTTTTTAAGTTTTAGTCAGTGTGGACACTTTTTGAGTCTACTCAATGATAGATACTAAAGTATACCCGTTTTGAGATTGTTCCAAGCATTTTTTAAATATTCACTAAGGCGATCAGGAGCAAATGAAATACAGAAAATGCCCACAATAGCTTAGTCTACTCAACAATAGATGTCGTTACAAAAATATTATTACTAAATAAATCAACCCCACATTTCAGCATCATAAGGATCAGGAGCACATAAATCAAAAAAGATCTCAATGGTAAATGCCTTTACATTTAAATATTATAATTAAATTAAATCAATTTTTTCATAGGAAGCTTAGTCTACTCAACAATAGATGTCGGTACATGTAATTGTGAACACTAAATTTCTTACATTTGAATATCAGGGATCAGGAGCACATAAAGCAAAGAAGGTAAATTAATCAGTTTGGTCTACTCAACAATAGATGTCGTTACATGTAAATAAACTTCTCACTTTTGAAACTCGGGGATCAGGAGCACAAAGCGAAGAAGGTAAATTAATTAGTTTAGTCTACTCAACCATAGATGTCGGTACATGTCATTATGAAGACCAAATTTCTCACATCTGAATCTCAGGGATCAGGAGCACATAAAGCAAAGAAGGTAAATAAATTAGTTTAGTCTACTCAACAATAGATGTCGTTAAATGTAAAAATATGAAGATTAAATAAAATACATTTCTTAAAGTATCAGGAGCACATAAAGCTTGGAGTAAGCTTGGAGTAAGTTTGGCAGTTCTTAGTAGAATTCGATGATGGATATCAGTGGCAGCCTTGATGTAGGTAAGTTCCTATAATTAAATATAATATTAATAACTTAGGAATCCGATTTTTTTTCATTGTTTTTTCAAATGCAGTAGATTATCGATTTACGGGGATAGAGAGTTAGTTTTTATTTTCAACATTTATAGCGTTCTTGGCCTTTTTTTTAACTTGGCCTTTTTTTTAATAGATCTAGAAAAAGAAGACGAATTCACACTAACATTATTTAAATTGGCAAATTTCAAAATAATTTGGAAAAGTGGAGTAGAGTTCAGACGTAGAAGAGATGCAATGTTGAATTGCAGTAAGGCGATTCTAGATAAGGCTTGTTAGGAAAGAGGCTATCTATTATTTAGAGAGAGAAAACCAAAATATATTAGATCTAAAGTTACCACTTTTAGACCACAGCAAGTACAATCCGGGGAGCTAAGGACTTGCATTTCTAAAAAGTCAGAGGGAACGGACCAATTTTCCATCATCCGCGGGCGTCCCCGACTTCTTTTTCCATTCACTTTCGCGTCATATATTCTTTTCACGCTCCTTTCTTCGTTCATTCGCTCTACATGCCCAAACCATCTAAGCGTCCCTTTCTTGATCATATTCATTGCTCTTACATTCTTTTCGGATATCCACATTTTTAACACAGTCATACATGGTTTCGAGATCAGATTTAGATAATAATAATGCGTTGTATACCTACATATTATATTTGACGTTGATGTACCAAACTACTATGTGCAAATATCTCCGATGACATATGCTCCTGTGTGGAGTTAATATAAAACAAGTGAGTGTTCATAAAAAAACTGACAGTAAAGTGGTGACATCAGTTTTCTTCCAAATCAATTTGGGATAACGCTGATTGGGAATATATTTTCCATGACTTCCTCTAAGTACATACAGGTGGAAGATCTGGTCACTCTGTTTAATTTAGACTAAGTTATTTGACTAAGGAGTTGGGGAGAGAGGAGCAGTAAGAAAAGAAGAGTTTATTTTTCACATAATATTCTTTACTCACAATTGTATAAATAATAACTTCTTAAGGATTAATACATAATTATTCTTGGGTAGAAAAAAATGTTTCTGTTCACCTCTTTCATATTGTATGCACATTATATACACATGCCTTCTCACCTTTAACACCACTGAATACTTCTAACAATCAAAATGGAACAATCATTAGAATTTAACTTCGCTCGTAATACGTTAAGTCACTCATTTATAAGTATAGTTGGGGAGGTCATTGGAAGTATATGTAGCACCTTATATATTGTAGCAATCTGTCAGTGCTAGGTTTTGTTTCAAGGCAGAATTATAATAGATTAAATGTATCCGAGTACAGAATTGTTAAAATGTTTAAAAAATTATTTTGTTCAGATACTCCTACAAATTATTTATAATTTATATAGAATAGTAAGAGTAGATATATTGTCAAATACAAGAACGTTTAGGAAAATGTATACTGCACTCATTGTGAATTTTTCACAAAATTTACACAATACTAATTATTCAATTATTATTATAATTTTAGGCACTGAATTTTTCAATTGGCAATTCATAAGATAGGCTAGTTATCATTGTATATTTCTAATATTATATCCTTTATATTTTAAGTCATGTTTACTACTTATCTTTTTAAAAGTCAAAAACAGCATTTGGTTATCTATTTAGATTATTTTTAAAAAATATTTTGGGATAGGAAAAAAATATTTCACAGTTAAGAAACATAAATCCGGTGCAATGCAAAGTTCCAATCATTTGAATAGAGATTAGTAAATATTTGGATAACAGCGCTTATTTACAGTAAAATATTATCCCCTTGAAAAGAAGATCAATAAAATATTACATATTATTATACATATAAATAGCATAAACCAAAACATTTTATGATGAAATGGGAAGAAACACATGATAAAACGAGGCACTATTTACATAAACTATATAAAAAGCACAGGCGAAACTTATAAATAAACAGCCATTTCACTAAGTTATGAAATGTTAAAAAGAGAAAATTGACAAAGTTTTAGTAAACAAATTTGAGATCATTTTGGACCATTCTTTAGAGATTCTTCAGAAAATGCCGTACCAAGCAAGCCCCACAGCAGCGTTCTTTTACTTCAACAAATTAAGTTCCACTATATCGAAGATGCTTATAAAAATACTCAATCTCAATATTCTATGTTTATATTCAACAGGTGCGGACTTTATTGTCAGAATAATATATTTAAAGGCATTTTTAAATCTTCGACTATCATGGTTAAACTTAACTTATCATGATGTTAGAAAAAGGGGACAAGGTTGAACAAAAGCTTAATACAAATTTCTAATTCGGCACATACGGAAAAGGTATATATGTAATTGTTTTGATTATTTCAATCAAGCGAATTGTAGACAACATTTAACGGCTTAATATATTTATTATTTCAAAGTCCTTAAATTATATTTTGTTCATAAGGTGTCATTAGTGGTATTTAAAAATTATTTACAAAAATTACAGCACGATACCGCAAATATAATATATCGGTTATATTTCAACATGCCGAAATATAATATTATTTACATTCAATATTTTCACAATAATTATATACAAATAAAAGTTACAAATGTGTGGTAAGCATCACAAATATCAGTCAATTTAAATTTCTAGTTCCTTCGTATAACTGAGTTAAGACCTCGTGTCCACCTACCTCTAGGCAGCGCTTGAATATCTTTAGGTTCGTTCAAAGATCAAGTAAATAAATCCTTGAACTTTGTTTCCACATACATTAATGCCACAAAAGCACACCTAGCGTATCCCAGTGCCAAGAGATTAAGTAGACAGTTGGGAGTCGGTAACTTTTTAAAAGTTCTACTGCGCGCGTTTCAGACAACCGAGCCATCTGCAATAGCGTCATTTTATTCCGTCATCATAAAGAAACGCAAGGTTTGAAGTTTATCACTTGACGAGGGCACAATTTTTTGAGGTTCCTCAAAATCACAGCTGCGTAGGCGATACCTACGCACATTACGTCAATAAGAAAATCACCATCAGGTATTGTCGGTGTAATTATCGCGGACAATGGTTGATGTTGGAGGCGGTCTGTCCCCAGTATCTGATAGTCTCCTTATTGTACAGCTTCTCGTCGGGAGGAAGACGTTGCTTTTCATACAGTTTAGTGTTGGCGCACGGCTCGGAGTCGCTGTCTGTCTGAGACGGCGCTATGTTGATGTTGACATTAGTGAGTTCTGTGTTAGTGGGTTTGTGGACTGGACTAGGATGTGGGTGGGAGACTTGTGCTTGAGGAGAGTGCTGCATGATGATGTAGGTGTCTTCTCGAGGCTGGGAGTCGGAGGTGGCCGCTAGGTTGATCTTGGCGTTCTCCTGGTTCTTGGCGCTGACGAAGTAGAGCGGCTCTGCGGTGTGGTTGGCGTGGCTGAGGAGCAGGGGGGCGTGCACCGGGGCCTCCCCGCCTGTCCAGATGATGGGCGACTTCTTCATGAGGGGCTGCTCCATCGGACCTTGAGCCGAGCCGTGGTGGGTGTATGCAGCGCTGTAAGAAAAAAAATTATAAGTTTCAGAAAATTAAAAAAAATAAGTACTTACACATAAATATATTCAACACAAATTTTAATTAAAACACTGTAACTTTGTGTACATCCTTTGATCATTACAAGAAGTCGAATGATTTCGGCATAACCTTGCTTTGTCACTTGCCATCACTGTGACAAAATTAACTGGTTGGTGTTTTGAAATAAATAAAGCGATAAACACAAAGTTGCAGATTAAGAAAGGAACGCTTTGATGGTTTGGGCATTTAGAGCAAATGAGCGAAGAAAGGAGTGTAAAAAGAATATATGATGCGAAAGTGAATGGAAGAAGAAGTCGGGGACGCCATGACGATGGGAAGACATGACACGATCAAGTGAATCAAATACTTGAGTCGGGCCATGTCAAGAGTCATAATAACAGAAGAGTATGTATGAGATGATGCATGAATGTGAATGAAGACCAGAGTTTTATAGTGGTCTGTCATCTCTGCCTACCCCTGGGGGAAACGGCATCATTGACTAACCCAGTTTCACTGTGCGTTGATAAAATAAGCTAAACAAACCTCAATTTATGCGAAGCATCCAGGGTGTCTGTTCGGAGGATGCGGATGGCCAGGGCGATGAGAAAAAGGAGGATGACCGCCCCGAAGATGGGTACAGCGATGGTGGCAGCGCGGAACCAGAACTCGCCGGGGGACTCGGCGCCCCCGGCCGCCCCCGCCGCGTGGCCCCCGACAGCGCCCCCCGCCGCAAGCCCGCTCAGTCCACTCAGGTTGTTGGCACCTGAAACAACCAAAGTGGTCCAAAGTTTGAATAAACAGATAAAAGATAAAGGATGTTCGTTATCTACATAGAGCAGATAAACCAATGTGGGATTTATACAGATTAGAGAGATCAGATGATGTCGGCAATTTACATAAGACTAACCTCTCGACGGCCTTCGCGGTCGAGTGGTAAGGCGCTCGACTACGAATCCAGAGGCCCCGGGTTCAAACCCGGCGTGGGCAAATAACTTTTATTTATTTGTAGTTTTTGTGTTCAATTTGTAGAACTCTGAATAACTTTTGTTTTTTTATAAAATTCAGTTGAATTAAATTTATTGTAATTATTATTTAGTTCTGCTATTTTTAGTTTTTTGTTTTTAATGACAGCTGTTTCGGCGTTTAAGGCTACAGTTTGATAATGCCCTTAAACACCGGAACAGCTGTCACTAAAAACAAAAAATAGCACAACTAAATAATAATAATATTAAATTTAATTCAACTGAATTTTATAAAAAAGGTTATTTAATTATTATGTGTCATAGCACTCATAACATACCTAATTAATATAAAATAATATATAGTATATTTGCGGCACGTTCCAAAGTGGTGGTAGATACTTTAAGTATCGCCCTGGTGAAATACCACCCTTCACAATTGTGTGGCTTGAAATGGCTTTAGCCATGTTTGGTGACCAGATCTGATTAGCCAGGTACTACCCAACCTTTATTTTCCCCATATCCTTCCCCTTCCCACTACCTTCAACCTCACAACATACCCCAATTAATTGGGGACGCTATAGTCTCACTGGCTCTAGGCGGTTGGGAGTAGTTGGGACTCTTACGAGGTATTCCGGGATTCGTTCTCGTGGGACCCCCAAAAGGATGGGACCCATAGGCAATGGCCCACTCTGCCCCGTGGTTGATCCGCCACTGATTGCACTCATCAATCATCATCATCGGAGGAAATATTATTAAAAGTACAAAGTGTTTTTGGTGTAGAATGTGACGTACCTGAGATGGAATCGTTGATCTTGAAGTTGGCGAGGGGGTTGTCCACGTGGTTGCAGAGGTCGCTGAAGCAGCACAGCAGCAGCGAGGAGCCCCACGCCCCCGTCAGCCGCCCCTGGGAGTTCATGCACTTGCTGGTCAGGTCACTGCAGCAAAACAACACACAATACGTCAGAATGGAACCCGAACATTATTTAGTTAACTAACTAGCTAAACATCACCAGGACGGACCGCCATACAACTCTGTCTTGGCACACACTCCTTGTTTCGTTCACATTCATACATTGTCTCATACATACTCTTCTGTTATTCTGACTCTTCACATGACCCTAATCATTACGCTTACATCAGCCTTACATTTTTTCCGGATATCCACATTTTTAATACGGTCATACATGGTATTACCGCATAACGTCTCAGGGATCCCAGTTCCACAGCGTTCAGTCTACTTTCATCCTTCCTCTGCCAGTTCCATGCCTCACTGCCACACATCAGGGTTGGTATAAGCACTCCATTGTGGACTGCTAGCTTCGCTTCTTTGGATAATTTCTTATTTGCGCCAATAGCGTTCAGCCTCCATTAATGGAGTTTCCTGCATTCACCCTTCCTTTAATATCCTTATCAGCCTTTTCGTCTCTCTAGAACATACTTCCTAAATACACAAACTAATCCACTTGCTCCAAGTATTCATCATTCACAACTATACTGCACTTATTATTTATTTATTTACGCCCGTTTAAGGCTTTTTACACAAAAACAATATACTCATAAACAGTGCAAAAAATTTTGTAAAAGAAAAATAAAAACATAGTATTGAATAGCAGGTTCATCCAGAGTTAAACAGTTTCTACAATAATTAATTTAACTAAATGTAAAAAAAACTGTACTAAGGTATACTCATATTGTGATATTGACGTACTAAATTATGTTATTATTCATAGAAAGTTTACGATAACAGAAAAATATCACATTAATATTTTTTTTCATTATCGATTCAACCATTTTCTTCGGGGCTTAGCATGTTTGGGGATGCTGTGTGGAGGGTTTTTTTGGAGAATTTAGTAGTGCATCAGGGTCTTGAAGAGATCCACACTGTAAGATAAAGGAAATACAGAGGTGGGTAGTCGTAGAAACGACCTGTTCTCATGTGACATAATATAGATACCGCGCGGAGTGTGTCGCACGAGCTAGATTAGTGCACAAGTATAAAGCAACAGTTGAACATTATTGGAAAGGCTTTAAAAATGTGAATATAGTCACAATTGATTTCATACACTTTGCGCTTTAAAAATTGAGACGGCCAAAAGAAAGACAAACATTTCGAGTTACGAATAACCTGACAATATTAGAAAAACTCCTACTGCCATCATAATAAGCGGAAGATGTTGCTTGTGTAATGATGGAGGAATTAGCTAGCAGAGGAATTGAACTCACGACGTCCGGGTATAATATTTTAATTTATATAAGTTACAGACTTAGGTTTTTATTTTTAAGTTATATAACTTAAAAATAAAAACCTAGTCAAAAATATATATAACCCTAACAAATTGTAATGACTAGCCGATTTATTAGCCATAGAAAATTATACACGTAATTAAGTTTTTTTTTAAATATGCTTTTAAAGTTTCTTCCAAAATATTCACAAAAAAACTAATAAATAACTTCTAGAAAATTACATTAAAATTGACAGATAATTCAAATTAGGTACCTACCGCAGAGCGCAAATTTTATGACGGTAAAGATAGTGAATTATTTGGGGTTATCTTGTGTGATGCAACACCGACGAAATAATTTAAAATCAATTATCAATCTAAGAGAGGTAATACCCGCGTAGGAAGGTATGTGCTCAGTGCGTTTTTGTTAAGTGTGTGGTTATCTCTTGATGTCAGCCGTGACACATTGGCGCCGAGATTGCGAGCAGCCTGTCACCAGCCGTCACTGCATAATCTACCTCGTCACCCGTCACCAGTCACCAGTCACCACTGATCAGATAATCTCAACGAGCGTTGTCTATTATCTGTACCCATCGATATATTATGCCGACTTGAAAGAAAACTGTCGCCAGTTTACCGTTTAATCTGCTCTAGAAAGATTTTCGGTGTCGGAAAACGTTTGATCTATCGGTCTTTTTCACTAGAGATACGCGCCAGGACAGGCAGAGAGAAAGGTAGAAAAATACGTTTTAAACAGAAAACATAGCTTTCCAGAGTGACGGCCTGCATGGTCGAGTGGTAAGACGCTCGAATACGAATCCAGAGGTCGCGGGTTCGAACCCGGCGTGAAGTACATTTTATTTACTTAATATGTGCCGTAACACATTTAATTGATATAAAATAAAATATAGTGTATTTGCGGCACATATCATTTATATCTTATAATGATATGCCTCTACGAGCAACACTAGGAATATGTACGTTTTTTAAACTTTTTTTTAGGTGAATACCGCACAAGAGTCTTAACTGCTCCCAACCGTCTAGAGCCAGTGAGACTATGGCATCCCTAAAAGGGGTGTGTTGTGAGGCTAAAGGTAGTGGAGAGGGGAAGGTTAGGAAAGTACCTGGCTATTCAGAGTTGGTCACCAAACACGGCCAAAGCCATTTCAAGCAACGTTTCAACTCTGAATGATGGTCTTTCACCAGGGCGATACTTAGAGTATCTACCACTCTGGAACGTGCCGCAAATATACTATATTTTATTTTATATCAATTAAATGTGTTGTGACACATATTAATTAAATAAAATTTATTTGCGCACGCCGGGTTCGAACCCGCGACCTCTGGATTCGTAGTTGAGCGTCTTACCACTCGACCATGCAGGCCGTCATGATGGAGGACTTAGCTAACAGAGTTGAACACACGACGCCCGGGTGGGAATCCGACGCGTTGGTCCAATCAGCTACTAACCGGTCATCTACATGTACCACGGTTGTCGACAATGGACAATGGTGCACAAGTTGTCATATGTCGGATAGATTTGAAAAAATCCCCGTGTCTAATCCAAACCGAAAAGCTCATTGATTCTTGTTTCAGATCGACTCGATTAATAGATGACGTAACAATAGACAATGCTACATCATCAGAGCTGCTCCCCTCAGTCGGCGTGGCGGGGGCATCTGCCGACCCCTTATCAGGCGGCTGACCCGGCTGGATAATAATCCTATTCGAGTATGTTACCCTGGAGCCTCATGCCTCATAGCTTAGAGTCACATCGTAGCTCTTAACCCGAAGGTGACTGACAAACAAGATAGATGAACATTGATGGAAAGGCTAACCAACTAAACATCACGCCGTTTCCCCGCAGGGGTACGCAGAGAGGACGGACAGCCAAACAACTCGGTCTTGGCACACGATAGAGTGGTAGATACTCTCAGTATCGCCCCGGTGAAAGACCACCATTTAGAATCGAAACGTTGCTTGATTGAAATGGCTTTAGCCGTTTGTGACCAGATCTGAATAGCCAGGTACTTCCTCAAGCTTCCTCTTCCCCGTCTCCTTCCCCTCCCCACTACCTTCAGCTTCACAACATACCCCAGATGGGGATGCGATAGTCCCACTGGCTCTAGACGGTTGGGAGCAGTTGGGACTCTTGTGCGGTATTCACTATAAACAATAAAATTTAAAAACACACACTCCTTGCTTCATTCACATTCATGAATCGACTCGTACATACTCTTCTGTTATTTTGACTCTTGACATGGTCCGACTAAAGTATTTGATTCACGTCTTCCTCGGGCGTTCCCGACTTCTTCCATTCACTTTCGCGTCATATATTCTTTTCACACGCTTTTCTTCACAGTCATTCACTTTACATGTCCAAACCACCTAAGCGTCCCTTTCTCGATTCTATTCATTACACCAACATTAGCCTTGCATTCTTTCCGGATATCCTCATTTTTAATACGGCCAGGAAAGGCGCGGACATATTATTAGTCACAAATGATTTTATACAATTTATTTTGCCATTGAGATGAGCTTTGGCGTCATGAAATTTCACATGTTGTTAGTGAATACCGCACATGAATCCCAACTGCTCCCAATTGTCTGGAGCCAGTGGAACTATGGCATCCCAATTAGGGGTATGTTGTGCGGCTGAAGGTAGTGGGAGGGGGAAGGATATGGAGAAGAGGAAGATTGGGAAGTACCTGGCAATTTAAATTTGGCCACCAAACATGGCTAAAGCCATTTCAAGCAACGTTTCGATTCTGAATGGTGGTCCTTTCATCAGATGGGCGTTTCTACTGGTTTTCGCCACATAATTGCACAACGATTTTAAAATTCACGCAACGTCCTAATTCATAAATAATATTATTTATTACGTACATAAGGAATGCAAATATCTTTTGATCTGATGATTGGAAAAACCAAACGTATGATAGCCGTTTATCGATTATCTATCTATATTATCTTTACTGCATTTTTCCTAAATATTCAACTCTAATAAGTAACCTACATAATCGCATTGAATTATTATGTTTGTTCACTTACTTTTATCACAATATTACGACTGAGGGGATCAAAAAATAATGCACTTCAGTAAATTAATTAGTTCATTGCCAATTAATATGTAGTGCCAAAGTCCCATCTTTAGATCGACCAATGACTATTTTAGAGACAGTTCCCGTTTTAAAGAGTGCCACGTGGCAAGCCGTATTACACATTGAAATACTCGTTCTTAATAATTTATTTTTTTGTAAACAAATGCGTAAACTTAAAAACATTGACAACTCATTTTATTTTCATTGTTTTATGCCAATTTAACGGGTCGCCATTTTTTCTTAATTGTGATGAGATTTAAACCCAACTCTCCAAGAATATAATATGTCCATAATTTCAATTAGTGTTTTCCTTCGTAGTTTTCTCTGCCGCTACATATTATAATGCTAATGGGTCAGCACCCAAAAATACACAGTTTTAGCTTTCTGAAACAAGCAATACGGAATGTAGATACAAGAAGGCTATAACATCATATTTCTTCAATCAATAATCATTTTATGTATTCGAACACTATTTTCTACTACTCTACAACAATTCCTTATTTTGTTTGTGTATATAATTCTCATTTTTTCACTGCCAATTGCAAACCTTTTAATGTAAAAGCCCTCTCGGGCGTGTACAATAAGATAAATAAATACTACAAATGATTTATCAGTTAATTTTACATGGGCAGTTAGGAAAATGTCTAAGGTGTCCAGTGAATAAAATTATGTTACTGTTATCTTTTAAAATTCTATATGAAATGCATACGGAAATTTCAGGTAAAACGTTCGAAAATGTCTTCGATAGTTTTCAAAATGCGCCTGTTGGACGTTTTAGTGTGTTTTTCATACAATTCAAAAATATTGCAGTTTAAAATCTTTATTCACTGGAAACCTTAGACATTTTCCTAACTACCCATGAAGAATTTATAGATAAATCATTCGTAGTATTGCTGGTATTAGAAAGCTACTGAAGTGACATTTAGCGCCATTTTTGAGTAGTGAGGTTTAAGGTTACCGTTGGGTTGGGTTTAAGGTTGCAGCTTAGAGTATATAGAATGGTATCTATCCAAGGCAGTGTAGTCAGTTTTTAATGATTTTTACCGGACTCGGCGGACCTGGGCGTGGCTAAGACTAAGGTTAGGGTATTTATACATCCATTCATAGCACATATCGACATAATGTTTTTGTTTATTCGTATAACCACTTTTTCATAGTATTGTTATCAGCAAAAAATATAGCATATAACCTAAAAAACCGTTGTGTCAAGTTTGGTGGCATAATAAAAAATGTGGGCGGAGTCCCGCGGTGACCCAGGAGCCCAAGATCATCCAGAGTGGTAGTAATTATCGACCTGGTGAAAGACCACCATTCAGAATTGAAACGTTGCTTGAAATGACTCTAGCCGTGTTTGGTGACCATTTCTGAATAGCCAGGTACTTTCCAACCATCCTCTTCCTCGTCTCCCTCCCCTCCCCACTACATTCAGCCTCATAAAATACCCCTATTGGCGATGCCATAGTCTCACTGGATCTAGACGGTTGGGAGCAGTTGAGACTCTTAGGCGGTATTCACGTAAAAACAAAAAAATGTGTTTAAAATCCTTTATTTGTAGGCTTTGTCGGGTTGGGTGGTGCGACAGCAGATAGCGCCGGAGAGCAGATAGCAGAGCGAAGAGAGGCAGAGATGAGACGACAAGACACAAGAGATACAAATAAATGAGGTCATGAACCCGCGCCGTTTCTGCTATCAACTTCGTTTTATCATTGTATTAAAAAAAATACACCGACGGTGGCTCTTCATTTCCTTGACGATTTACGCCGATAATTGTCGCCATTAGCGCCAACGTGTCGGATAACAGAAGCGTCAGCGAAATATGTAATTTATTTAAAATAAATTAACGATTGAAATCGTCTACTGTATATTTTTTTAACCTTTATGTGACTGAAAGGGTATCCGGGTACCCTTTTTGGTTTTCAACATAGATTTTTTAAATGTTCCTGTAAGTCTAACCGGCTGAAACTTCCTGACTTCTCCACAGTAAAAATGAAAAATCAAACATAACCGTTGGATATGTGGAGGGTGGTATGTGAGCGGAAAACGCTTAAGTAAAACATACACCTTCTGATGGCTGAAAGGGTACCCGGGTACCCTCATGTGTTTTATGTGGAATTTGAAGTTTGTCCATATTTATTAATCATTTTATCTTATTTTAAATGATAAATATGATGTACTTCTGTGCTCAAAGTACATCACCTACATTCTTAACACTATTTTCAATCACCTACTGTATTAAAAACCCCCAAAAAGATGGTACTGGGTGAAATTCCCACCCACTTCCCCAAGTCTTGAACTGAGCTCGAAATGTATTAGGTCATAAAAGTGGGCCAGTAAACTTCAGCAAATTATATACTGTAAAAGAAACCTACATGGTAATTTAAAAAAACGTGTAGTTTTCTTCATTCAAATAAGGGTTAAGTACTGATAAATACTCGGTTTCAGATTCGCAGTATGAGTAAATGAATTTCGTTGAAACCATTAATTAATGAAATATGAAACTCAATATTTGGTATGAAACTCAAGTGTATTTTTGGTATGAAAGTCATCCAGTCATCATTTTCATAGTTCAAATACAGTTTTCTTAGAAGCCATCAAGTTTTGCAATGAATGTGTGGTCGCGCATCTTCAGAATTACACCTACCTACGCTCAAAGGAATGATACATATCTGAAGTGTGGATCTTTTCGCCACAAAAACCTGGATAAACCAGAGTGGTAATGTACAGCAGGTGATTGGTTAGTTGGTGTACAACAGTGGGATGGCTGGCTACACTAGTAGGTGGGTTGGTTACAATAGTAGGTTGGTTAGTTGCAAGATTAGGTTGGTTGCTCACAAAAGTGGGTTGGTTGGTCACAATAGTAGGATAGTTAGTCACAAGAGTGTGTTGGTTGGTTACAAGAGTGGGTTGGTTGGTTATGAATGGATAGCAACTCACACATTGGGGTCCTCGTCTATGCAGCCGTGCCTGGCCCAGCGCACGTCCTGCACCAGCTCGGAGTAGCAGCCGCCCTTGGGGGACTTGCACAGGTAGCCCGTGGTGACGCAGGAAGGCAGGTTGCAGTAGCAGCGCACGTGACGCCCGCCCCCCGAGTCTCCCGATCCGCCTGCAACATAATTACATTAGACCACTGTAAGCTTGGAGTAAGAATATACATGGAGAGGTACCTTTTCCGAAACAGAGTAGTCAGTATCGTTAACTTTATACTGACTCGATAGAAAGAGACATAGATATATTAAAGGATGCTGGATAGCATATTAGTTACCGCCCACACGGAATTCGGACATTTTTAATTAACATATTTGAACACATTAAACAAAACAATATCAATACACCATTAAAATGATTCATAAAGTCAAAATATCACACAAACACTAATAACAAAGAAGGTTTGCCTAAAGAATGATGGAAGCTTTTTGTTGATTTTATGTCTTGGTATCATTAGAAATGTGAGAGTTCTAAAGTTGGGTCAAAAATATTTAAAACTGTTGAAATACCTCTGAAAAGTGATGTTTTATAATCTTTGCTTCGAAAGTAGTTTATTAAATCATTAGAAATATATTGCACCATCATTTCGAACGGATAAGTCATTTCTGTACCTACGTGCAGACATAAAATAATTCATGTTAGCCTACGTTAAGAATATTTCGCAGACCACGAAGATAAGACGTATCGCTCGGCGGCAGTTGATATCCCCAATCGGTACCCACCAATAATTTGAATATGAACATGTGCTCGGAAAAAAATGATTCCTTTCCTAATTACAATTATTTATAAATATAATGTTTAATTTTAGTTTTATTTATTTTATATTAGTTTCTTGTACATTAAAGTTTACAAAGTATCTAATTATTTCATTTTATTTTTGACTTGGTAATATTTTAACTTTTATACTACTTATTATTTTGATTTATATGTAATTTAAATGACTCTCACAGGCTATTTTGAATTTATTGATTGGCATATTTTTTTTTTACAAAATCGAAATGCTTCTTGAAATGCTTTAGCCGTGTTTGGTGACCAAATCCGAATAGCCAGTTACTTCGAAACCTTCCTCTTCCCTATCTCATTCCCCTCCCCACTACATTCAACCTCACAACATAGCCCAATTGGGGATGCCATAGTCTCACTGGCTCTAAACGGTTGGGACTCTATAAAAAAAAAAATTCCCATTCATTTTTTCAAAACGTCTTATTTTTTACTGTATTATTTCATGTACGAGTATATCTTTTTAAACTGTATTATGTTCTGTACTCATGCACTTATAATAATAATATTTGGATAATTTTTATAGCGCCGTTTTTGTGAAAAATCACCTCAACGGCGCGTGCGTTTATTTATTATGTAAAAGCCCACCAGGGCGTCAATAAATAAATAAAATACATATTTGATTTATGATGACTCCTCCTGTGCGGTAAAACCATGTATGACCGTATTAAAAATGTGGATATCCGGAAAGAATGCAAGGCTGATGTGAGCGTAATGAATAGGATCAAGAAAGGGACGCTTAGATGGTTTGGGCATGTAGATCGAATGAACGAAGAAAGGAGTGTGAAAAGAATATATGATGCAAAAGTGAATGGAAGAAGAAGTCGAGGACGCCCAAGAAAGACATGGCACGATCAAGTAAATCAAATACTTGAATCGGGTCATGTGAAGAGTCAGAATAATAGAAGAGTATGTATGAGACGATGTATGAATGTAAATGAAGCAAGGAGTGTGTGCCAAGACAGAGTTATATGGCGGTCCGTCCTCTCTACCTACCCCTACGGGGAAACGGCGTGATGGTTAGTTAGTTAGTTTATGAATCTTCCCGAGTTCTTAATCCATCATCCCTCGTCATATATTCTCCTGGTACTACTTTCTCCATACCATCCGAGAGTCCCTTTCTTAATACTGTCACATTATTATCGGATCTCCTCATTCGCAATACGTTCCCATACGGCTCCTCGAGTAACATGTCCCAAAATTGGCAAATTCACACGAATGTCCTATTTAAGCCAGTGAGTAATGGCCCGAGAAAGGCCGAACGCAGAATCCACCGGGGGACACTCGGAATGCTTTTGTTTCGAGGTCCGCCAAAAGCGCGGGGAATTTGGGTCGCTCAATTTCGAAAAGAGAATAAAAAATAAAATAAAAACAATGGCGCGCACGGAGCCGCTGTCGGCGGAAAAAACGAAGAAGCTTAACTAATCGAGCCATTGCGATGCAGCGGGGAAGATGGATGACTTGGGGAACGGAAAAAAAACAACTGAGATACCGTACCTCTGTCTCCCCTCTATCGCCCGATCTACAACTCTACAAGATGAAGCTCGTAAAATGTTCAGACTATCTATACATTTCAAACGGTATCTACTTTGTATCGGAGGCTTGCACTCCATCGAGGTATAAAGGCACATAAGCACTGCCTACCCTGCCGTAGTCGCATAAAAATATGTATTTTATTATAATATTGGAATATGTATTTAATTGAAATACGCGCGAAATTTAGATAATTGCATTACCGCGAGCGCCCCACTGACTTTCTTGCTATAACGTGTCAAAAGCAGTAACTACATATAATTATTATTGTCGCTGGAAAGGCAAAAGGTCTGAAACGCTATTTCGTGATGTTTACACCAGAGCAATTTACAGTGTTTTTTAGTCTTCACCTACCAACCTACCTGGTTGGATTGTTTATTTATTTATTAACGCCCTGATGGGCTTTTACATAGTAATTTAACATAAGTAAGTGCATGAGTACAGTTCAAAAGGATATACATGAAATAATACAGTAAAACGTTTTGAGAAATGAATAGCAAAATAAAATAAAATTATAATTAATAATGGTTCCCATACATTAGTGACAAATGAATATTTCATTTAAAAGTCTTTTAAATTTTGGCAAATTCATATAAAAGATGTCAATATTTGAGGTGTATTCATTCCCGAGTGTATGTAGGCGAGAGATGGGTGCATGTACTCGTATTTGGTAGTTGGTAGTGAAATTATTGTTGCAGAAAAGTATATTTATGAAAAAAAAACGTTAACTCAATGCTCTCACTGAGCTACTCCGAAGCGACAAAAAGCTTTAAAAAAGTCCCAAATTTGTGTCGCTTGAGTCGAACCTCCTCCCAAATGGTAGATATGTTTTAGATGACCGAAGGTTCACCAAAATCTTCAGAATCAAACGAGAGTCAGAGCTTTCGATGCAGAAATTAAAACTGATCAAAACTGCATATTTAACTCATTTTTGACCAAAGTGTCGCTTCAGCCCTTTTGCCTTTCCAGCGAAGATATGCTCAAACGCCGCCGTCGTCATAGTAGATTATTTGATGTATGCTGTGAGCTGTTGCGCGTTAAGTGGCTCGTTTGTGGTGGTATGTTTGTTATTGTCCAAGGCAGTGCTTTTACAGAACAAATCCAAAAGCAATCAGTGAAATTCGTTGGTAATTATCTCTATTATCAATGAATCCGCTGTTTTTCCTACTGCCTACCGTGATCAAAAACCCTGCACATCATTGCCTAATATGCTACCTACGCACAGGAGGTTCTGAGGTTTCCACTGGTATGTCTCCCGGCTGAGCACCGATGCCATTCCATCGAAATACCTGTATAACAGACCCGATTGATTTTACTTGACCAGATATAACATTCTCCCGAGTATTGAACCTGAGGCGTGTCAACAGGTGACCGCATCAAGATTTTTAAATCTTGCATGGCCACAATAACAATCAATTAATAAAAATATATGTTATACATGGTTTTATCGTACATGCGCGTCAGGGATCTCATTTCTACAGCATTCAGTCTACTTTCATTCTTCCTCTGCCAGTTCCATGGCTCACTGCCATACATTGTTGGTGTAAGCACTCCACTATGTACTGTTAGTTTCGGTTATTTGGACATTTATTTATTTGCGCCAACAGCGTTCAGTCCTCCATTAATTGGTTTCCTTCTTTAACTCTCTAACCCTTCTTTCAATATCCTTATCAGCCTTTCCGCCTCTCGTGAACATACTTCCTAAATACACAAACTCATCCACTTGCTCTGAGTATTCATCATTCACAACTATATTGCACGCTGTTCTCGTAATCATTCTAACACCATGACTTTGGAGTAAAAATGACAGTTATATAAATACCGCTATTTAAGCAATAATAGTAATAAATCATTAATTATTGTGTTAAATACTGAGGTGGAGAAATAACTTAGAATAGACAATAACAATCATTTTAGTGACATCATATTTTTGTGCGGAAAACGTGGTCCAAAACAAGATTTCCCATTAAAATGGTAAGAATGTTGTCAACATGTTGTAAGAATGTTATCCCCGGTATGGAATGGCTCTAACAGACCTGTAGACTCTCACGAATAATTAATGGAACCTTTAAAAAAATAATTACAAATGATTATTGAAAGAGATACAATCTTAATCACTGGCCCGGAGGAATAAAAAATAACTAAGTATTTATAAATAGCATTAAAAACGTCAAACGAACGCAAATGCTACTAACCACGGGCGGTCGGCCATATTGTATACATGTCATTTCGACCTCGACTTACAAAGGGGATCCGGTTAATCTAATGAAATCGTTTACCTATACAGTGAGATCGTAACATTTGAAATTTAAAATCAAAACTCCCTTTCCAATTAAATGAGAATTATGTTTCTACTTATTTTGGAGAGAGAGAGAGAGTTGTTTTCAATTAAATAATTACAATTATAAACAAAACCTGGATTCTGAAGCGACACACACTTTCAAACGAAGAACTCTGCCGTTGTGAATTTTGCAGAGATTTTCTGGTCGAAGCAACTATTTTCAGTTACCAACGTCCTTTCCATCATGGGCTTATGCATCTTTGAAACATCCATTCAACTGCTAAAAATAAGTCAAGACGCCATATTGTTTGTTTCGTATTTTTTATTCGATATATATTTTTTTTAATGTTAAAACTCGGACGAAACAGTAGAAAATAAATTCAACATTGAAAAAAAACTGCAAAATTATCTTTTACAATTTTTAAAAATGTATCATAGTGAATGTTCCAACTGCTCCCAACTGTCCAGAGTCGATGATACTATGGCTTTCTCAATTGGGGTAAGTTGTGAGGCTGAAGGTAGTGGAGATGGGAAGGAGATGGGAAAGAGGGAGGTTGGGAAGTACATACATTCTATTCAGATCTGGTCAGAAAACACGGCTAAAGCGATTTCAAGCAACGTTTCGATTCTGAATGGTGGTCTTTCACCAGGGCGATACGTAGAGTATCTACCACTCTGGAACGTGCCGTAAATATACCATATATATAATTTTTATATTAGTTAAATGTTTCTTATTTAGAAACTGTTTTAATGAATTTAATAATACCAAATTTTTCAAAAATAGTGGAATAAAGTTAAAAATTTGGTATTATTAAAATCATTAGTTGAATGTGTTGTGATTTATTAATTAAATTAAAGTTCTTTGTGAGGTTTATGCACAGCTTTGAGACAATTGTCAGAAATTTGCAACAGCGTAACCTAATCTTACTTTTAATTGTATGCAAGGTAAAAAAAATGAATTTTGAAATAATTCGTATTTACTCAATCAATTTTTTTTATTTTTACTTTTACATTCTCGTGATTAACAAAATCATTCAAAAACCTTCCGCCTTCAACCCAATATTAATTTGATAATCTCTATAACATATTGCCGCAGCAAGAACCGTTCACCCTGTATAAGGCTATTGTCTGACAGGTAGTTACCTCCCGCGGAATGAAAGGCTGAATAAATTTCACCCCAACATTTTTTCGAAGTATGGAAATAATTTTCGAATAGTAATTTAATTCCTCGACCGCCCGGGTCGGCCATCCGGTCGGAGGTACGAGTACCTACCTGTCCACTACCTAGTCCGCTAAATTCATTAGTTTTTGCGTCTGTGTATTTTTATAACTGGCGGTACAGCTCTGTAATAAAAAAAATACTTGAGAAACTGTATTAAGAATTAATTGGAATCTTTGCCTTTTTAAAAAGTAATGTACGTGAAATATAAATAAATTATTCTCTATAAAATATTTTTAGACAGGTAAAATCAAAGAATTAATATTAATTGTGGGAATATCGGTAGTGTATCATCGTCTGAAAATAATGAAGATAAAATAAGACATGAATATTGTGGCGTCATTTTTGATATACCTATAACAGAAAACACACCAAGAAACAAATGGCATCATTTTTTTTTAAAGCCTACTTGAAAAGAATATTAGGTACGATTTTCAGAAAAACACTTTATACGGTAGATACATTTGATATGCCACAGTGATAATATTATTATGTAGGTATTGCATTTATTAATTGTAAGTACCTAGTACATACATAAGTTGTCCTAATACAAAATGTATAATGTATGTATATGACATAGTTTCTCCGTGGTCGTGCGGTTAAGACGCTCGACTACGAATCTAGAGGTCGCGTGTTCAAATCCTGACGTACGTAAATAAATTAAATTAATACGTGTTATTTCACATTAAATTAATATATTGTATATTTTAGGCACGTTCCGGAGTGGAATATACTCTCAGTTTCGCCCTGGTGAAAGACCATAATTCAGAATCGAAACGCTGCCTGAAACGGTTTTAGCCGTGTTTATGACCAGATTTGAATAGCCAGGTACTTTCATAACCTTCCTCTTCCCCATCTCCTTGAACATACACTATTTGAGAATGCCATGGTCTCACTAGAAAACACAAAAACCCCCACAAAATATTCTTAATAGATAAAAAAAAACTTTTATTTAATATCATCTGGTGATTTGTCATATATTTTCGTAAACAACGATTATATTATTATTTAAATTCACAATAATATTAATAATTATTGTTGAATTTCTTTTTCTATATTTTTTTTTAATGAGGGAATCAAGATCGCAGGTTTTGATTTCATAAACGAATAATAATATGAACATAATAAATAGTTTAGTGATTTTTCGAACAGTAGTGAAATTAACTAGCACAAAATATATTAAATACAAAGAGAAAATACTATAATATTATGTATAATAGCACATTTACACTTTCTGGGTAATAATAATAATAATAATATTTGGACGATTTGTATAGCGCCGTTTTTGTGAAAAATCACCACAAGGGCGCTGTACAGATCTTACTTTCTATCATTACATATTAATTCCTAGTTTAAATAAGAAAATATACAGGAACATACTTACCTGGCAGGTCCCATCAGATAGACACAATTATTAACTTAAAATTATGATTATTATTATATATATATTTATATATATTTTTTTTTTCCGATTTAGGGCATGGGAGCGAAATTAAAAGAATGGACTTTCTGAATTTGTCATACAGTACAGGAATTTTAAAGAGGTAATTTGTGAAATATCCTACTTATTTGGCGAAAAATAACAAGAAAGACTAAAACACGTCAGGCAGCTGCGAAAGCGCCACGACATATCTAACAGGTTATATGCGCAGGCAAAAGAAGAACTAACGAACAAATAAAAAATATTGTAATGATGATTGTATTGAATTGATAAAAAAGGCCGCCTCTCTCAGTAAAAAAAACATTTGTTGAAAACACCACTCGCGTTTAGGTAGATATCAATCAAAATATATAAATAAATGCAATGCTACATGTGTAATACATAATATATAACGAAAACAATTCCATTTAAAAGTTGCAAAGCAAAAAGTTGCATGTAACTCTAATACGAATTTCGAAGGAAATTGATGCCTCACTTCTCTGTACTTCTAAGAGTTTCTTTTCAAATTTGCATGCACAGAAAAAGTGTTAGTTAACCGTTCCGTACTCGAAAGTGAAAATCAGACGTACGATCCGAAGGGGTGACGTATTTACCCCATTTGATCTTGCTTATTAAAGAATATGCACGACATAATCTTAGATAATACAGTAATCTTTTTGTAATTTTTTTTGTTTTTTCTTTAGGTAATGTATTCACTATCAATAATTGTAGGAGTGTTACGATGTAAAATGTATGTATATTTGTATCGTATCCACTGTCTTTAATTATAGGATTTAGTGCCTTGCAACTTTACCCACTGTCAATGTATCTTATATGGTATCAATATAGTTTTACGGTCAGTATATGTTGTATCATCTAACATTGTGTAACAAATATCAATATATTTTATATTATTCTACTTGTACTCACTGTCACCACCTAGTGAGGTAATGTAAAAAAAATAATGTGAGAAACAAAAAGTTAATAAAATCCTTATCGAAGATGTCACACAAAACTCTCGTTCGGGGTGACATTATTTTTTTTAAAACCCGCCCTTCGGTACGTGAGTGTTACGAAATGAAGAATTAAAATTTAAGGTTATAATAATTAAACTAATGTGTTACGCAATTTTGGTTTTCCTATGAATAATGTACCCTTGAATGATTAATAAATTAACACCTTGTTAAATAACCTGTGAAAGCAAACTCGCAAAACTTTGTAGAAATAAATAATCATTTCTGGAGGCGTCTTATACAAAGTTGTGGGAATCTTCCTCAAGTGACTTTGTAAAGATTGTAAGCAAAGTGCGACACAAAGAAACGCACAATTTATAGGTACACACCTCAGACCAATAATGTACAAGAGAGAGCTGTGGTCAGTTTTTACGAGGTTTGACGGACTCGGCTAGACCTGGGCGTGACTAGGGCTAGGGTATTTATACATCCATTCATAGCACATAATAATAATAACTGTGAACTTATATAGCGCAGTTTTGTGATATTTCGCCTCAAGTGCGCTTCATATTAAATTTATTATCCTAATAAGATTAACTAACAAGGAGATACATCATATGTATCCAAATTAAAACTATCTTGTCAATTATTAAAACTAACATGTCGACATAAAGTTTTTGTTTATTCGTATAACCACTTTTTCACAGTATTGTCAAAATATATATGTAACCTAATAAACAGTTATGTCAATTTATTTCGCGTAACATAAAGTGTGGGCGGAGTCAACAGAGACGCGGGACACGAATAACATTCTAACAATACTTTAAAGCAGTGTGATAATTCGGGAAAATTTGTTCTCTTTCTTTCTCATGGTGTACGATGTAAAAACCCAGCGAAAGTAATTTATCGCAAATCTGTATAGGTTGGGTAAATATAATTAGCTCTCTCCATATATCATTACTTCAAGGTACACACCATATTATTAATGCACATTCCACCTCATACGCTATATTTTCAGATATATAATTGTAACTCAAAATGACAAATTGAAAATATTCAATTAAATGATAATACTGATTTTTGAATCGTTTATTAGGCGATAAAATTGTGGGCACTGAAAACAAATCTATACCCATACATGCATACTTAAAATAAATGATTAATTTTATAATATCGTAGCTTATATCTGAAGAGTTTAACAAATAATGCAAAAGCATACATTTCTTCAAACATCAACAAAAAATGCATCGGTGAATGCATCATTGTATATATAAGTGCAGTAGTATATCCGTCTCTGTCAAACGCACGTGGCCCAGCTGGCGTGCGGTCTGTCCGTCTCCCTCCCCCGCGTGAGAGCGCCAGACCAATTTAGTCGGCGGGAAGCGTTGCATTGTTTGCAGTCAATAATCGGCTTTGCGAACAATGGGCATAGGGGGCATTATGTCTTGCCGCCGGCGCCCGGACAGCTTCTTTGTATACAAATATTTGAACGAACGAATTCTTAACCTTTTCCATGGGAATGAAATTTATATATTTTCAGAAAAAAATTACGATTTTTTAAATTTTACTGTTGGGCATTTTAATACTAATACTTGGCTATTTTTTTGTAGCGCTGTTTTGGTGAAAAATCACAACTAGTTTAAAAATATTACGTAGTTTAACCAAAATCACGAAGTGAATCGAGTAATTAAATCTGCTCATGTCAAGAGATGGCAAAGAAAAATAGAATGTATGAATGTGAATAAGGCGAGAAGTGTGTGCAAGGAAATACGTAGATATGTGTCTTAATTATATCTGCCCACCCTTGCAAGAAATTGGTGAGTTAGCTAAGTAAAAGTAAGAACAATTAAAATCTATGCGACAATTTTTTTACAGCAATATGTTCATGCGATGAATATTTAATTGTAAAAATAAAGTACGATAGAAAGTTGGGTAAACTAATTCATCTCATAAAAATCAAAATCGTTCAAATTTTCGTTCATAGAAAAATAGGCGGAGAGCATTAGCTTTAACTTTATTTGCATTCGTTCATGATCTGCCGTACATATTATATTAAATGGCGGACAAATGCAATAACCTTTTATTTACATGTAGGTAAAGTTAAAATGTAAAAAAGAGATTTCGCTATAATTCATTAAAATAAATTTAAAATTCACCGTTACTTTAGGCACAGCTCACACGTCTGTACCGGCCGGCCTTTGAGCGCAGAATGCTGCAAAAATAGCATATTACACTCGTAACTCCAGACGGCAAAACAAGGGGTGTAGGGTTGAATTTGCTGTAGCAGGTACCGAAAGCTAACGTTTTGAATTCTGATAAATATATTACTATAATCTCAAATATTTTCCGAGGAATCTCTCGGTAAGCAACCAAATATTGCAGAAAAAAATAAACCCTGGTCTGTACCGCTATATTATTGCTTATGTTTTTTTTGATAAACGATTAATAAGAATTATTATAAGAATGTGAATGAATGATAAGGGTCAGTATTTCATTAATTTAAAATATAAATTATTTACATCCCTTAACCCTTATGTGACTGAAGAAAATAATAACTTTTTAAAATTAATATGAAGGTTTCTATTACAGCATGTCATTTGCTGAAGTTTGCTGGACCACTTTATGACGTAATATATTTTGACTCAGTTCAATGCTCAGGGAAGTGGATAGGAATTTTACCCAGTACCATCTTTTCTTGGGGTTTTTAATTAAATAGGTAATTAAAAATAGTATTGAGGATACAGGTGATGTACTTTGAACACAAAAGTACATCATATTTATCATTTAAAATAAGATAAAATGATAACTAAATAAGGACAAGCTTAAAAAAATCTCTTTCAGTTATCAGAAGTTGTAAATTATACTTATTCGTTTTCCGCTAACGTACCACCCTCCACATATCCAACGGTTATGTTCGAATATTCATTTTCACTATTGTGGAGAAGTCAGGAAGTTTCAGTCGGTTAGACCTAGTAGAACATTAAAAAAAATCTATGTTGAAAACCGAAGATGGTACCCGGGTACCCTTTCAGTCACATAAAGGTTAATAAAACATTAATCGCATTTTTCCACAGTTGATTCCAAGATTCAGATATTCGCATCGTAAACCACAGCAGTGAACATGTTAACAGTGAGAAAAGGACAGCATCATGTTGTGTTTCTAAGAGAAAGCGAGACAGAAGCATACCCGTGCGATTGAAAGAGACAAAGCTACGGTCAAGCCGAGTGCCAGAACGGGACACAGAACACAGGTAACGGAGATATGCAACAGGTGGATATTTCTCTTTTTGGGCCGCACGAGTCAATTGAAAAAGTGCCCCACTATATTATAATATTTGTTTTAGTTTCTACCTTTAACATACCTTTGGGAAGAAGTCTATTAAATGCTGCTATCTTTTCGGCGTTGCTCTCAATAATGAAATGATAATAAATGTATTGACTTGGACGTCATTTCAGATGGATCTAAGTTGTTGTTTTATTTTTGTAATCAATTTATGATGTTATTGTGTTTTATTTACGTTGTTTTATCCATCTTACTACATTGATAGTTATAAGCACATAAAACAGTCTACAAAATTTCACTTTAAGTACTTGTATATTAACATATACACAAAACAGTCCTACAGTAGCAAAAGGCAGCCCACTCACCGGGTAGAAAATATTAACTCCTCATTGATGCACCTCTAACCACAGTTGACACAGGAAGAGCGAGAAATATTCCCTGACAAAATTTCTACAATCCTTATATTATATATTTACGATGTTTTCTGTCGAATGCCACGATTTTTATTTGTAATATCTGGGTACCTAATAATTATTGAATAATAATGCTCAATTGAATTATGTAGGTAGATGTTTGTGATTTTTCAAATAAAGATTATTGTTTCAACCTCTCCTGACCTGATACCCCTAAAGCTGACAGTGTGAGAATGCAAAGAAAAAAATATTACGAAAGAAAGGTCGTAATTTTATTATTAAGTACCTACTTGAACATTAACCGAAGCAAGGGTTCATTCTTGCCCCGCATTATCCATCTCCAGACCGCAGACCAGTAAATAATAGCATTCGTATGCCTTAAAATAAAATAAAAAGCGAATGACAGAGAGCGGGACCCGCGTCTCGCGGTAGCGGCAGAAGCCCATTTGTCATCCATTATATTGTAAGAAAAGGTATATTAGCGGGTCGAATGGAGGGATTAAACTGCGTGTAAATGGCTTGGTCATGCCTGTCAACGCTTAAGGATTACCACAATCCTTTTATACGATTTATATTATGCTTATCTGCTATGCAATCAACATTTTTGAGGCCCATTTCGGAAACGTTTTCATAATAGGGTTATGCAAATATTATTACACGTGGGATCATTAACATTGCCTGCTGGAATATTATTTGTATTTTAATAGCAACTATTTCGAGGAAGCAAACAGTGATACTTTTTAAAATAGAGTTTTCTAACATATTATACAAATCATTTATATATAACGGTTTGTGTTTAAAAGATTTTTGGCAGTGTAATCAAAACTGTCTTCGATTAAATGAATTAGATAGTCCGTTCTTGCGGGAAACCAAAATAATACTAGGTATCTACACAGCAAAATAAGTACATATTGACATAATATCGTTGTTCTAATATTAATATGCCGGCTAACATCAAAGAAGCTGAATAATTTTGGCATGACGTTTATTTACACAGCTTTCAAAATAGTTGAAATAGGTATACTTACGAAATAGCAATGATTTCAGAAGATTACTGGAAATTAATCAATTTAAAAAAAAACTTACATAAATAGGTACATATCAAAATTCATTAAATAACGTGCATTCGTGTTCTTAGAAATTACTAATTACAACTGATTCTTAAATAACTTATGTTCGTGAAAAAATTCCATTCGCCTGTTTA
Organism: Drusus annulatus; assembly: GCA_022651775.1. NCBI lineage: Eukaryota > Metazoa > Arthropoda > Insecta > Trichoptera > Limnephilidae > Drusus > Drusus annulatus. The sequence continues at coordinate 142,902 of JAGWCC010000759.1, forward strand.
TACAAAATTCTATCAGCAAACTTGACTTGTTTTTTTATTATTATCCATCCTCAAATTTGTCGTTCCTATTAATAAAGCTGACTAAATAATTGACTTGTCGCATTCGACATGTTCTTGATAAAATTAACAGCAATTAAAACTTCTGAAAAGGCAATTAACAAGTCGATGTGTCAATTAGTGCGCTATGTCCCAACCAAATGATGAGCTATCAACACATTAAAAATAGAAACGAAAACATCGAAATAATCTACAATTATTAATTATAATGATAATAAAAGTATAATATTACTTGTTTGTACGGCGCTATTATTCTGGAAAATTTCACGAAGGATAGAAAAAATAGTTTTAACGGTTGGTGAAATTTTTAACCTAGCATGACTTATTTTTAAAGTTCAAATTCTAAATGACAAATAACTCACCACGATGCATCAAAAACAATATTACAGCTGTATAAACTTCAGGAAGCATTAAAAACCGCAATAATTGTTTGAAACTCTGAATTTCGTTCGAACGCAGCGAACGGGAAAAGATGTCGGGCGCCAGGTGCAGTGTGGCGCCTAAATTCTATCCTAGCGCCGGCCTTCTGCAGCAAGCTTATGAATATCACTTTGTACCAAGTAGCAGTAGGTACTGATCGGTTATTATCGTGCAGGTACGGGTGTGGAATATTAATCTAGTTTCGTTTAATAGCGCTGGCAATATTATATCTGCAGAACATTCCATTTTCAATCATTTTACTGGAAACTTGAAACACAAACTTTTTTGAAAAGCCATAAGAGCGTTTAAATTTTTTTTTGGCTCGGAAATTTTGAAAATATGTTTGATATTGTTGATTGCACTATTTGAAATGGAAATGAATACTTTTTATTTATAATATAACACAATATACTGAGAAAAAAGACTTATTAATTTACCTGTCACGACGATAGGGTACATTTTTCGGTGTCCAATTTTTCCGATTGTATAAACTGTATTCCTTATTAAAAACAAATCACCAATTAAACTTTTACACTTCTAACTTCACATTCGTAAAAAAGCGACAGAAATAGCGTAAAAAAGCTGTTCCATTACTTCGTGCTTTTTTTGAAACTTCACAAAATCATACGTCAAGTTTCAGTTCACATAATATTTTAGCACTTTTGTTTTAGAAACACTAACCCGCACTTCTGGTTGTTTTAAAACGATATAAATCGACTGTCAAAGTCGCGACGAGCCAAAATGTGATTCTTTTTCTTTTGAAGTTCTTGACATGAATGAAAACGGCACAGATTTACAAGACACAAGCTTCCGCGGCGACTCCTGGCGGCCGACTGAAGAAGGCGCTGCGTGTTCGTGCTCTAGCAGCGAGCAGCGTGTTTGACGTGAATCACCGAACATACCACACGAAAGAGATAGCATTTAGCATTTCGGGCATCTTTTCAGGGAATTCTAATTTACCTATTTTCGATTAGATTAAAACATCAACTCCATAAAAAAGAACCATTGGTTGCTGAACCGTAAATAAATAACTGGATACATTTTAATTATATTTTTAAATTTCTAAAATATAAATGCAAGGAGATAGAAAGGTAGGAACTTTTTTTTTTTAAATCCTTCTCAAAGAAGCCACTACCAACTTAAAGTTTTGTAAATATTTCGAATTAAATCATCACGTTAATATTTCGACCGAATAACGAATTAAAAAGGTTAGAAATTTGGTAATACATGCTATCTATGATTATTTTTCCGAGAACTTTATGAAATGTGCAATACTAGTTAGCCATTGTCATTACTTTAATCATTACGTAGGTACTAATATTATTTTTCCCTATAATTACAGTCAAATAAAACTTTCTACAAAAGTGGATTGGTCGCATTGTCATGATATTTTAAGACACGCTTGATGACTTTCTGCCACGGGGGGATGGTGGTTGGGGAGAGAGTTGAGACTTCTGACGCTTGACGCTTGGCGCCCGGCGTTTGTGTGCCTGGCGCCTGGCGCCTGGCGCCTAGCGCCACCGATTCACGGATATTCGTCACCTGTGTTGCAATGTGACACTACAATGCGCCATTCAAATTAGTACTGTATCAGAATATATCTAGCTGTTAGAAATAACAGCTAGATGCCGCCAACGTCTAACGCTATTGACGAAAATTTGCGCTAACAGTTAGATATTATTACTAAAAATATTAGTACCTACATACGAATATTCTTCGACGCTATTATTATTGTATTAGCGTTAGCGCCAAGTAAACAAAAAGGTGTAAGAGTTTATGCATCGTAAGCGACATTATGTGTATCTTTTTATACTTTCTTACTAAACGTTTTAGTGGAATATCCTATCCGAAACGCGCGATACGTAGCTCCAAGAGTCAAGCGAATAAAATAATGGCTAGGTAAAATAATGACGGCACCTAAAATGTAACTGTTATGTATAATTCTCCGAATGTCACCAAAATATCTAACAGCTAGATATATTATAACGACGCCTCGTATTGTCATGTACCTATTATTTTAGTCTTTAAAAAGGTGTAAAGAGTGTGTGCGTCGTCGACAATATTATACGTAGTTTAGAATAATCTATTCGTTATACTTCTTCTTACTAGACATCTCTGTGAACTTTCCTATCCGAAACGGCCGATACGTAGCGCCTAGAATCAAGCGACGAAAATAATGACAAGGCAAATATATCTAACAGCTAGTTACATTATAACGACGCATCACATTGTCATGTACCTATTATTTTATTCTTTAAAAAGGTGTAAAGAGTGTGTGCGCCGTGCACAATATTATACGTAGTTTGGAATAATCTTTTGGATATATTTCTTCTTACTAAACATATCTGTGGACTTTCCTATCCGAAACGGCCGATACGTAGCGCCTAGAATCAAGCGACGAAAATAATGACAAGGCAAATATATCTAACAGCTAGTTACATTATAACGACGCATCACATTGTCATGTACCTATTATTTTATTCTTTAAAAAGGTGTAAAGAGTGTGTGCGCCGTGCACAATATTATACGTAGTTTGGAATAATCTTTTGGATATATTTCTTCTTACTAAACATATCTGTGGACTTTCCTATCCGAAACGGCCGATACGTAGCGCCTAGAATCAAGCGACGAAAATAATGACAAGGCAAATATATCTAACAGCTAGTTACATTATAACGACGCATCACATTGTCATGTACCTATTACTTTATTCTTTAAAAAGGTGTAAAGAGTGTGTGCGCCGTGCACAATATTATACGTAGTTTGGAATGATCTTTTGGATATATTTCTTCTTACTAAACATATCTGTGGACTTTCTTATCCGAAACGGCCGATACGTAGCGCCTAGAATCAAGTGACGAAAATAATGATAAGTAAAACATATATAACAGCTAGATATATTATAACGACAATGTCTTTTCATCGAGCTGTTATTTTACAACAGGGGATTATTATTATTAAAACCAATAGGCTCGTTATTCATTATTTTTGCTAGTTAGTTTTATGTCAATCTCCTACTCGTTTAGTTTGGCGCGTTTTTACTCGTCGCGCGTGCATTCGATGTGTTTTTGTGAATTGAAGAATACGATCAATGGTGTAGTTGTCTAATGTTTATATTTTGTTTCACGGCCAAAGTGCAAATACCGAGTAAGCAAATAAATTAAGTTTTAGTAGACAATACGACGCAATATATTATTTTACTTTTTTACTATTGTATTTGCATTATTAGCTCATATAATTCAACGTCTAAACTTAATAATAATAATAAATAGATACATTTTATAGCACCGTTTTCGTGGGAAAATCACCTCAAGGACGCTTTGTGTACTTATATGTAATTTAGAAAATATAGTATATTGGTAGTTTACCAAAAAATAGTCAACGTCGGCGTTATTTTCAACGGTTATATTTAACAGTTAACAATCGCCAACGATAACGGCGTTGGCGTTTTTTCGAATTATATTTAACGCCCAGTACTAATTCAAATTGGCATTATTCTACCGGTATCAAAATATGTTGGTTGGTACTTGCATTATTTTTACAGAATAAATGGTTTAACAATGGGATTTTTTTGAGAGAATTAATTAGATACGGAGCGCAATAGATACATTTTAATCTGTAAGTGCGCGAGTGAAGATTACATTTTAATTGAAATAATTCAATGGACTGCTAACCGCATAACAAAATATAGCACATAGGCACCTAGTAGAGACCTACCGATATCAATCTGCTAAAAGTTTTAGATATGAAATACCCAAAATTAAAATACACTTAAATAAACTATTTTTATAGTCAAGCAAAAACTTATAATAGAAGAGTAGTGCACAAAAGGTTATTTTATATTAATTTATGTACAACAACAACAAAAATACCATGGTATTTAATAATACCTCCATTCATTTTCATTAGTAATTAGAGTTCAGCTGTCCAGAGCCAGTGGGACTACGTCATTTCCGGATATAGAATGTTATGAGGCGGAAAGAAATAGGGGAGGGGAAGGAAATGGGGTAGGAAAAAGTATATGAAATACCAATGGGAAGTAGATATTTAGATCAGCTAGTGGTTGCTCACCGGTGAGAGACTTAAAAAAAAAATACGCTTTTGTATTATTGTACCTAACTTTGAAAGTCAGTTTAAAAACACTGTTTGTCGAAAAATTTACAATAATCTATAAAATTATACACATTTCTAAGATGGCCGTATTTTCTCGAAGATCTGAAATATATTTATTGGTTTTTCATTTGAGTCAAAATGTTGTCGAAGAACATTTAAAAAAAAATCACACCGTATTTTCCCACAATTTATTGAAGGATATTTTCTCAACAACGTTATAAATCAGTAATATATCCTTTCTTTCACGATAATCTTGGTCTCCTGGGTCACCGCGGGACTCCGCCCACATTTTTTATTATGCCACTAAACATGACACAACTAAACGGTTTTTTAGGTTATATGCTATTTATTTGTTGGTAACAATACTGTGAAAAAGTGGTTTTACTAATAAATAAAAACATTATGTCGATATGTGTACTCTAAGGTAAAACCCATGTGTATATGAATATCGTTCTTAATGTATTTACGATGTTTAATTAATCTCTTCTTCTATGAGTCTATTTTTAACGTATTTACTCGTATTGGTTTCTTTTTTTTGTAATCCCTTTTAAAATTTGTATATCTTTGTAAAAGTATTATTGATTTTTGTTTTATAATTTTGTCCTTCCTGGAATGACTTTATTTTTAAACTCATTGGATTAGTATATCAAAACATGTACTGTTCGTACCTTGGAGTAACAATGTATGGAGAGATAGCTAATTCTTTTTAAACAACCTATACAAACTTGCGATAAATCACTTTCTCCAAGTTTTCACGTCGTACATCATGAGAGAGAAAGAGACAACAAAAATAACACACCGCTTTTATGTACTGTAAGGGTGATTTGGTCTCCCGCGTCTCCGGGGACTCTACCTACATTTTTTTCATATGCGACTAAACTCGACACAACTAAACGATTGTTTTAGGTTGTATGCTATATTTTTGTTGATTACAATACTGTTCAAAAGTGGTTATACGAATAAATAAAAACATTATGTCGACATGTGCTATTAATGGATGTATAAATACCCTAGCCTTAGTGCTAACTACGCCCAGGTCTGCCGAGTCCGGCAAAAATCATCAAAAACTGACTACACTGCCTTGAATAGGTACCGCTCTATGTACTCTAAGGTTTGTACTATATTATCATTTTAATAAAAAAAAAAATTAAATGTTTGAATGACTGGGTTCGAGGCGGCTTTGACAAGGAGAGTTGGTGGGGTCAAAGTGGGATGCTGATTCAGCAAATCGACAGCATCGAGAGTCAATTGATTCAGTACCGATGTGTCTCCGGGAAACTGGTGAAGAGGACATTCTTCTACGATGTGTTCTGTAGTTTGTATCTGCCCACAATCACACAGTTCAGAGTGTTTTAACCATTGGCGGCTCGTGACATTTTGGTGTGCTAGAGTGGTAAGATTGAAAAAAAAACGTCATCATTGATGTTGTTGTAGCCGAAAACATTTTTTATTTTTTTTCGAAATTTCAACTTTTTGTATGAAGATTTTTCAGAAATCCGTGCAGTGCACCACCAAAACTGAAAAAATCCTGAAAATCTTCATGCAAAAAATAAAATCTTGAAAAAAAATAAAAATCATTTTCGACTACAAAAACACTAACAATGTCGTATTTTTCAATCTCAGCACTCTATCACACTAAAAACTCACAAGCCGCCACTGGTTTTAACCACCATTTTTACATAATCTACGCACAGCGACTGTGGCTGCCTTGGAAGGACATGGAGAGGTAGCTTTGCGAAAAAGTGTAGTCAGGACGGTTGACTTTATACTGACTCGATAGAATGAAACTAAAATATATTAAATGATGTTGGATAGCCCATTAGTTACCGCTCACATGGAATTCGGACATTTTTAACAAGCATATTTGAACACATTAAACAAAACAATATCAATACACCATTAAAATGATTTATACAGTCAAAATATCACACAAACACTAATAACAGAAGGTTTGCCTAAATACTGATGGAAGCTTTTTGTTGATTTTATGTCTTTATATCATTAAAAACTCTATGTTCGGTCAAAAATATATTAAAATGTTTAAATACCTCTGAAAGTGATATTTCATAATCTTCGTTCGGTCTTATTTGAACATTCACACATAGCACATATCACCATCATGTGTGATTTATTTGTATGACCACTGCAAGTTTTTTATCAACACAAATATATGAGATAACCTCAAAATCCGTTGACGTAATTTATGCGAGTCGATGATGTGAAGTTAGCGCGGAGAGCGAATAGAACATTCTTATATACTTAGAAATGTTGTGATATTATGTGACGACTTTTCTTGTCTCTTTCCCTCTCATGGTATACGACGTAACCCGGAGAATGTGATTTATCCCAAATTTGTATAGGTTGGGTCAAAATATTAGCTATACCTCTTTATATCGTTGGTTCAAGGTTGATCATGACTGCCCTTTATCAGTTACGTGCATTGATCGGTGCACGACGAACAAGATAATACATATATCATGGGTACAGATTCGCGCGGTTGATTTGTTGATCTGAGTTGATCAATGCTGATAACACGGAATGGTGATCGCCTGGCGGGAGCCAACCTCCTTATCTTGCTAAATTCAGATTGATTCGAAACTTGTACAAATTCCCTGAAGATTAATGCATATGAACTTTGCAAAAAAACTATTAATACGCTGATAGCTTCATTTGGAGAATCAGCAAGCATGAACTTGGTATTGGTAATAATAATAATCTTTTATCACGTGGATGTTATTGCACCATCATGCTGTAATTTTCTAGGATAAGTATATGAATATAGGTAACGCTTATTGATTATTTTGTTGCCTAAATAACTAAGTTGGATGCAGGAAGGTAAGGGATCTGTTGCTTCATTTTTTAAATATAACGAAAAGGAGTAGGGCCCTTCCAGTAACAGCGTACAAAATATTACATCATTTTGATAGACAATCCATAACTTTTGGAATGTTGTAAGTTGTTTGTGCCAAACAACTACTGCCCGGGGCGACACAACGATCTGCTGTGTATTCCACATGGCAGATCAGACGTGTTGGCCTAGTACATCATGACACATTTGGTTGTTTAAGTTACTGTTCATAATAATAATAATTTGGGTGATTTGTACAGCGCCGTTTTTGTGAAAAATCACCTCAAAGACGCTGTACAGATCTTATTTTTTATTATTACATATTAATTCCTATGATTTAATAAAACAAATTTACAACTTTATTCCACTTTTTTGTTACGTTTTTGACGTTACAATAAAAAAGTGGAATAAAGTTATAAATTTGTTTTATTAAATCATTAAAATGGAATTCCACCATGAATTGACAGTTACAAAATTAGAAATTTTAATTCTTAGTTTAAATAAGGAATCAAACAGGAACACACTTACCTGGCAGGTTCCATCAGATAGACACACTTATCAACTTAAAATTATAATTATGTTTTTTTTTTTTAATTTTTTTCGATTTAGGGCATAGGGGCGAAATAAAAAATGGAGTTTCTGAATTAGTCGTACAGTACAGGATTTGGTTAAAATTTGTGTATCTAAAGGTGATTCGTCGAGAAACAGGTTAATGTGTATTGTTAATGGACGCAGTCTGTAATACACAAAAAACACGGTATTTGTACCGCCAGGTATTGTTAGGTATTAATTATTTCACAAATATGTACATGTTTAGTATTCTTTACATTTTATATCTCGATGGGGCCTGGATTATGAACAATGATATCACAATACACAATATTTTGGTGTTTTATAATCTCACAGACTTTTAGATATCTATACATATATGATTATAATATTTGAATAATTTGTATAGCGCAGTTTTTTTTATGAAAAATCACCTAAAGAGCGATAGTCCTATACCAGAGGTTCCCAAACTTTTTGTCCCGTAGACCACTTGCCGATTTTTTCGGTTTTATATAGACCCCCTGCTTTAAGAAATTTTGTGAACGCTTCAGGAACTGCTAGTTTTTTAATGAACTCTTCGCGATGAACGCTTCCATTGAATTCGAACTCGTCAAAAAATAGTACTAGTCGAGATCTCAAATCGAAAAGTGAGCAAATTAACAAAAATTCCTCTCCGCAAAAAGGGCACAAGTCGGTAGAGATTTAAAAATGAAAAGTACTAGCAAATCGACAAAAGTTCCTCACCAAAAAAAGTACTAGCAAATCAATAAAAAAACCGGATCCTCTGACAAAAGATATCGATTTTTATTTGCCAAAAAAAGGAACCGGTTCCTTTTAAGAAATAATAATCGACGGTTCCAGTGACCGGCTTGGAACCGGTTCCTTTTAACCGGGAATATCGACCATCTCCATTGTATTCAGAATGATAAAGGGATGGACTTGCCGGTGCTGCAATAACTAACTGTGATCAATGTTTCTAAACAAATCAATATGCTTTCTGTTCATGGTTTTTCTGAGACATTATAGAGTTCACCTATTGATGATCTTGGACGGTAAATATTCTAGACACTTTTTGACATCTGATCGGAGGCATGATTTGAAAATATTATCGGTCGATTGATGTTATATCTTCATGCTTTACAGAATCAGAGCAAGAATGTATATGGAGAGAGAGATAAATATTTTTACCTAACCTATACAAATTTACGATAAATCACTTAATCCGGATGTACGAGTATACGTCGTAAACCGAGAGAGAGAAAGAGATAAGACAAGTTATCACATGATATCGCACCTCTTTTCGGTATGTAAGCATGTTTTCCGTGTCCCGCGTCTCCGGCGACTCCGTCCACTACGTTTTGTTATGCGAGATTTCAGGAAATAACTCGACGGTTTTTTAGGTTATATCATATATTTTTGCTGAAAACAATACTGTGAAAAAGTGGTTATACAAATAAACAAAACATTATGTCGACATGTGCTATGAATGGATGCATACATACCCTAGCTAACCACGCCACAGTCAGAAAAATATCAACAATCTATTATTGCTCTGAGTTTACAGGGGTGTGCAGTGAGTGCAGTGTTCATTTGTTCAATCAATGGACTTTTAGGGGTTTATCCTATAAGTATACAATACAAGGTTCACAATCTGTATGTGAAAAGAATTGAATCACGTGGTTTTATGATAAAATAAGATAATTTCGATTGTGATGTGAGCACGCAACATTCTCAAATACATTATTCGTATTCTCGGTACGTATAATGCATTTGTACCGCTATACTCACAATAGTTCATGGTGTAATGGTCAGCATAGTTGTCTTTGATGCAGTTAATCGGGGTTCTGTTCTAATCTGTGGCAATACGTATACAAAATATAAATAAAGTTTAAAAAAGTGTTTTTTTTTTAATAATTTTTGTTTTTATTTTTTATTAAAAAAATGATTTTAGTTGATTTTTTTAAATTTTCTATCTAAAAATAAGGGTGCAAAAAAAAAATTAAGCGATAAAAATTAAGCGCCCCCAGAGGTGGAAAAATAATCGTTTTCTATGGAATTGAAAGTAAATCTTTCGATCAATCAAACAATTTCAAAATTTGGACCGGAGTCTCGGAGCAATAATATACAGGAGGCAGGAGGGTGCACTTCATTTTTGCCTGACTCGGCTAGACCTGGGCGTGGCTAGGATTGGAATAGGGCTAGGGTATTTATACATAAATTCATAGCACATGTCGACATTTTTTTTTTGTTTATTTGTGTAACCACTTCTTCACAGTATCGTTTTATCGGTTTTTTTAGGTTATATGCTATATTTTTGTTTACAACAATACCGTGAAAAAGGGGTTATACGAATAAACAAAAACATATTGTCGACATGTGCTATGAATGGATGTAGAAATAATCTAGCCCTAGTCCTAGCCACGCCCAGGTCTAACTGAGTCCGGCAAAGCTCATCAAAGCTGACTACAGAAGAACTCTCTCTTGTATATTATTGGTCTGAGGCGGTGTCTCATTTAATTACAAAGGTTCAAACTCATCGCGGACTGGTTAGTAATTTGCGTCCGTGATCAGTTTCATTTGAGTATCTCCGTGTGCTTAAAGGTCTACGCAAACGCAAACGTCCCAAACTCCTAATAAGAGTTTCCATTTAAGCATTCACAGTATTCGGTTTTAAAAGGATGCAAACGTATTTTTATTGTATCTACATCCGCGATCGAAATATGTTAGGTTAGAGCCATTTCTAGCAACGTTTCGATTATGAATTGTGTCGGTTATGCCCATCGCTGCTGACTGACGTCACTAATTTTAACTGTGCGTAACCTCAATGTTTAGTAAACAAAGAAAAGAGATCTACCACCAGTCAGCGGGCATTTGGACTTGCTTCAAGTGCCTCGCCATTCGGAGTATTTCTGTCTTATTATTGTAGAAGTTATCATCGCAGATCGCCGTGCTTCCAATAAAAGCCAGCATCCGTTGATTGGTCGGATAGTGTTACAGCTTATTGGCCATTACAGATCTGCATTGAGATATCTCAGACTGGACTCGCTGACCGCTGACTAACAACTAACAACTACTGTCTTTCATTAGTAGCTATAATTAATGATAGAGTGACATGGGTATTGAATAAACTAGATGAGCCTCGGTTATTACACAGTCGAATTACATTTCAGACTGGTCCCTCTTCAGGACACTGTCAAGTAGTTCAATGACATTTCAGAGTGGTTTATTCTTTGGACATTGTTACATCGTCGAATGACATTTCTGATAGTTATCTTTTGTAGACTCTGTTACATAATTGAATGGCATTTCAGTCAGGTCTCCTTTTTTAACACTTTTACACAGTTGGGTGGTATTCCAGACTGGTTCATACTTTGGACACTGTCGGACAGTCAAATGCCATTTCGTACTGGTCTATACTTGGACACTGTTACACAGCCCGATGGCATATCAGACTGGTCTATCATTGGACACTGTTACCCAGTCGAATAACGTTTCAGACTGATATGTCGTTGGTCACTGTTACATAGTCGAATGACATTTCAGACTGGTCTATCCATGGACACTGTTACACAGTCGAATTACATTTCAGACTGGTCTATCCTTGGTCACTGTTACATAGTCAAAAAACATTTCACCGGTCTATTCTTGGATACTGTAACACAGTCGAATGACATTTCAGACTTGTGGCCACTATTACATAGTCGAATGACATTTCAGACTAGTCTATCCTTGGACACTGTTACACAGTCAAATTATATTTCAGACTGGTCTATCTTTGGTCACTGTTACATAGTCGAATGAAATTTCATACTGATCTATCCTTAGACACTGTTACACAGTCAAATTACATTTCCAATTGGTTTATCCTTGGTCACTATTACATAGTCAAATTACATTTCATACTGATCTCAATCCTTGGTCACTGTTACATAATCTAACGACATTTCAGACAGCTCTATCCTTGGTCACTGATACATGGTTGAATGACATTTCAGAGTGGTCTATCCTGGGGCACTGTTACATAGTTGAATGACATTTTAGACTGATCTATCCTTGGACACTGTAAGAAAATGTTAACCTAGGCTATTTTAAGTCGATGGTGAGCAATAACAGAAGCAGTACTGATCGCTTTGTCTATGTCCTTATTTGTGTTCGGCTGGGCGCTTTGGTGGCCATATATTATGATAATACGATTACACATTCATAGTGCAGCGAATCAATGCAACCATTGTTCGTGGAGTGCATCTCAAGCTGTCCAGAGAACGGTTCGATTGATTTATAGTTTTAACTGAATCCACGGACGCGGCGAGCACCCCTTATGAATAGATAATAATATTATCAATTATTCAGCAGACAGTCTTATCAAGCGCAAACTTACGATTGCTACTATCAAGCATCGATATGAACAAGTTTTAAAATTTCTTCTAGTTTTCCTGGTCTGTTTGATCACTAAATTGTTTACGAAAATCTAAAATGTATGCAATTCGTCACCTAAATTATATTAAAATTCACTCAGACTTAACAATGTCTTACATGTATTCTAACAATCTTTTCCTTGTCAACAAACCTCACACGTCCAAACCGTCTTAACGTCCCTTTATCAATCTTTTTTGTTACGATTACATCGACCTTGCATCATTTCGGATCTTGTACATAGTTTACCACACATATGCCTCGGGGATTTAATTTTGACACACTAATCAGTTATTTCCCCCTTCCTTTGCCAGTGTCATTCTTCACTGCCATCAGACCTAGTTTCAGCGTCTAGTTTGTTTTACATACATAATTTCTATAGTAATACACAAGAGTTAGTCCTTGTACTCTTTCAGAGAAAAATATTAATTGTATCATTGACTCACCTTCTTTGTTGTAACTCATTCAGTTCAACATTCCTTGCCGTAGACTTGGAAACAATGAATTGCTGTTCCTCAATCACCACTCTACTAACTATGGGTATCATTCTCAACTGTCCAGAATTTTAAGACTTGTTAACTCAAGCCATGATCTTGCAATTTTTAGTACCAGTCTAAATGATTTTGTCATTCTTTACAACACTAAAACCTTGATAGGGCTTTGACTTAAATGTTCTTTCAATTGTATAATATATTTTTTTCCTATTTTTGTCATTGCTTCATTAAAATATGATGTATGTGCTTTCTTTCTCTGTTTTCCTTGTCTTTTTTTCCATTTTGTGTTATGTATTTTATTTGTAATTGGACATTAGTCCGTTAATATATAAATAAACTCCTTTAGTTGGTTTTCAGGTGTACAATAATTGTAAGCAGTGCATTCTAATGTGCATGTATACACCCGGAATAATACAATCTAAAGTGTTCACAAGATACAGGCAACTACTCAATATGGATAGAAGCTCACTGATGGAACTAGTAACAAGACACAATCACCCCAAGAGATACAGCTGTTAGAAGTAGAAAGGTCTAACAGCTATTGTAAAAATGAAGAGGATAAAGTGTCAATATATATAGTGTCAATGTCCCACCTGATGCGACGAAGACCTGGAGAACCTCGCTGTGGAACCAAGAGATATTGCCAAATATCCAATAGAAACCCTGGTGAACTTCAATAGAGGGACCTATTGTCAAAGGAATAAGGTAAAACATGGGAGTTCCCACAATTAAGTGTCACTGGAGCTATGCACACTAACTAACTAACCATCACGCCGTTTCCCCGCAGGGGTAGGCAGAATGAATGGACTACCATACGACTTTGTCTTGGCACACACTCCTTGTTTCATTCGCATTCGTACTTCGTCTCATATACCCTCTTCTGTTATTCTGACTTTTGACAAGACCCGACTCAAGTATTTAATTCAGTTGGTCGTGCCATGTCTTCCTCGGACGTCCCGTCTTCTTCTTCAATTCACTTTCGCGTCATATATTCTTTTCAAACTCATTTCATCGCTCATCCGCTCTACATGCCTAAACCTTTTCTTTTGTGAATCCTATTCATTATGCTTACATCAGGCGTGTATTCTTTACGGGTATCCACATTTTTCATACATGGTTTAACGCACATATGCCTCAAGGATCCCATGTAATCCTTCATCCGTCCTATGCCAGTTCCATGCCTCACTGCCATACACCAGGGTAAGTGTAAGCACTCCTTTGTGAACTGCTAGCTTTGCTTCTATGGACATTTTTTTAATCTGCACCAACAGCGTTCAGTCCTCCATTAATGGAGTTTCATGCATTCACCCTTTTTCAATAACTTTACGAGCCTTTCCATATTTCGTAAACATATTTCCCAAGTACACAAATTCCATTCACTTTCGCATTATATATTCTCTCACACTCCTTTCTTTTTTATCCGCTCTACATGCCCAATCCATCTAAGCGTCCGTTTATTAATCCTATTCATTACGATTACATCAGTCGTGCATTCTTTTCGGATATCCACATTTTTAACACGGTAATTCATGGTTTTACCGCACACACGCCACAGGGATCTCATTTCTACAGCGTTCAGTCTACTTTCATCCTTACTCTGCCAGTTCCATGCCTCACTGCCATACATCACGGTTGGTATAGGCACCCCATTGTGGACTGGTAGCTTCGTTCTTTTTGACAATTTCTTATTTACGCCAACAGCGTTCAATGGAGTTTCCTACATTCACCTTATGCCCATTCAGACAATCTCCGAATTAGCGTTGTGACCGCTTTGAAAGAACTACTTCTTTTGGCAACAGTTCCTACTTCATTCATTGTTCATTGAAAAAATACTTCTATTGAAGTCGGTAGTTCATTTTAGTGTTCATTCATTTCAATAACTTCATTTCATTGAACAAATACTTCAATTGAAGTTGGTAGTTCCTTTTAGCGTTCACTCATGTCATTGAACAAATATTTCAATTGAAGTTGGCAGTTCATTTTAGCTTTCATTCATTTCATTGAACAAATACTTCAATTGAAGTTGGTAGTTCATTTTAGCCTTCAGTCATTTCATTTACTTCATTTCAATGAAAAAATACTTCAATTGAAGTCGGTAGTTCATTTTAGCGCTCATTCATCTCACTGAAAGAGCTCCTTTAATTTGCAGCAGTAAAATTTCGAAGGTGAACTTTATTTTGGCGAGGAACCGGTTCCAGTTCTTTTCACTACCGACTAGTGCGTGCTTTTCGGCGAGGAAACAGTTCCAGTTCTTTTCGTTTTCAAATCTTTACCGACTAGTACTTTTTATTTTGGCAAGGAACCGGTTCCAGTTCTTTTCCCTTCCTAAACAACTCTACCGACCAGCATGTGCTTTTGCGAGGAACCGGTTCCAAAAAGAACTGAACAAATAAACGAACAAAAAACTGGATAAATTTAAATTTCTTTTTTGCGAGTTCGGCTTCAATTGAAGTGTTCACTTCGAAGGGTTCTTTTAAAGAACTAACAATTCGTGAAGCATTCATAAAACGTTGAAGTTTTTCCCAACGCTACTCCGAATGAATGATTATACAGTTCATGTACAAAACTGTACTCTCCCAGAGAAAATTCCTCCGGTAGATGCAGGCTTTCAGACGCATAATTAAACAGGCACACTAATCGCCTCGGAATGAGCTTCAGATTAGCTCAAAGGCAGCTGGCCCGCCCGCTGCAAACATCCACTCAGCGCTGAGATAAACAAACAGATTTGTTCCGCGCTCACTTGTTTGGTTATCAAATATTTGTTTATCCCGGGTCCATTATCGCCCACCTGAACACTGCCTTAACACTGAACACTGTACACTGAACACAGGAGGAGTCGGCGAGGATAAATAAAACGTATAAAATCTATTAACGACCAGAGGCTGGGTAAACAATAAATGTGAGCGCACTCTTAGAACTTGTAAGTTTTAGAAATTCTTTTCGCCGTCGGATGACGGTGGATTACCTGTTTGTTGTAATGTTTTGTTTATATTTATAATGTGTGGCGTGTGATCAAGCGTTGCCGAACAAATTCCAGTCAGGTATTTGATGTGCGCGCTATTGCATAAGGCGTGAGAGCATTATGCATCGGGCAATGTTACATTTATTTCACGTAAAATCTTTTTCACGTATTTTAATTGTTGTTTAATTGTGAGACTATAGCATCCCCAATTGGGGTATGTTGTGAGGCTGAAGGTAGTGGGAAAGGGAAGGAGATAGGAAAGAGGAAGGTCAGGAAGTATCTGGCTATTCAGATCTGGTCACCAAACACGACTAAACCAAATACTACATATAATTCTATATTAATTAAATGTGTTATGACACGTATTGATCAAATAAAATTTATTTGCGCACGCCGGGCTTGAACTCGCGACCTCAGGATTCGTAGTCGGCGTCTTACCGCTCGACTACGGAGGCCTAATCTTATCTTTCCTATCCTAATCTAAATCGTATAATGCCCTGCCGGAAACCATCAAAATTATGCCTATCAATAAATTTAAAAAGGCCTGTAAAAATTATTTAAAATGCATGTAAACCAAAACAATAAGTAGTGATTAAGTTAAAATATTATTAGTCAAAAAGAAAATGAAATAATTAGATACTTGTAAACTTAAATGTACAATGTGACTATATATATATATAAAAATAAAAAAAATCTAATATTTTTTCCATATTTTAAATGTTCGTTCGCGCGATTATCAACTATCATGGTCTCATTCAAAATATCGTCGCCGAAAAGGCAAAAGGGCTGAAGCGCCATTTTGGAAACACCAGAGTACTTACGTAAGCGTACATTTTGGAAACACCAGAATACTCGAAGCTAAAAAAAGATGAAAAATTCCCAAACTTGTGTCGCTTGAGTCAAGCCTACTCCAAAATGGTAAATATATTTAAGATGGCTGACGGGCCACAAAAGTCTTCAGAATCAAATGAGAGTCAGAGCTTTCGATGAGAGGCTGAAGCTTAGAGTAACAATATAGAGAGACCGTCCTAATTATGAGTCAAATCGTTCATACTCGCAAAATATAGCTCTCTCTTTATGCTCGTTTCTATAGACATATGAGAAAAGGAGACAAACAATTGTCATTAAGAACATTTGATTTGGGGCGTGCTAAAAGCCGTGTAGCCATTTTTCAATATATTACTAACTTCACAGTAGTTGACTTGTCAGTCGAATTGACAGACAAAAAGCTTAAAATATATAATTACTTAAGTGAATTTAGTGCAATATTAAAAAAAACGATATGGCTATATGTGAAGTTGTTGGTTGTTTCAACTGAAGTAACAAAGGACCCAAAAAATCAGTTTCCACAGGTATTTATCCAAGAATTAGTATTTTTTAGTTTGACCTCAAATATTTTACATGCTAACCTACAAAACAACTTGTTACCTACACCAATATTTAGTCAATCTTTGCATTATTTGTTTCGATATAATAAACTCCCGTTTAAAATGAGTTTGAATGCATTCCTAATATGTTTTACTTAGAGAGATATACGGGATTCTGACGTAAATTTGTAAGAATGGGGATTCCCTGATTAGTCCAACATCTGAACGTATCCATGTCTCTTTCTTTTTCATGTAGCAACTCAAAATTGTTCGCGAACAGATAAAGACGGAATAATGTTTATCTTTACGGTTTTCTTGGCATCCGATTGGCTGGAAGAATATACGTCATACCTCCTGTGGTCAAGCTTGGTCATAAACTCCTTACAATATTTCACAAAGTTAGGTCTCTAGATATTGTTACTCTAAGGGCTGAAGGTAGTGGGTAGAGAAGGAGATTGGGAAGAGTAACGTGGGACTGGATATTCAGATCTGGTCACCAAACACGGCTAAAGCCATTTCAAGCAACGTTTCGATTTTGAACGGTGGTCTTTCACCAGAGCGATGCTTAGAGTATCTACCACTCTTATTACTGTTTTATTTAGTCCATCAATTTATTTTTTTCCTACATATTGAATTCTTGATTATTTTTTTTATTTCGCTAATATTATTTATTCAACTGTTGGTTCATATTGTAACCTCATTTTTTTGTAAAAGCCCCGTGGGCGTATAAACAAAATTAAAAAAAAATATTACGAGCTGTGAAAAATGCATTATTCCGCTTTATTTATTTGTAATCGTGTCATTCTCTCAATGTATCTCTACGCGGTAGACATGTCATGCAGCATTCCGCACCTGCATATAGGTAAATCACGTTTTCACGTAAGCAATGTCAGAGCGGTAGATTGATGAAGCCGCGTTCGTACGACAGAACAACTAATAATAATAACTAGCAGATAAAAACCCGCTCCCGCGCGGTTTAGTCACGACACACACATCGAAAAGAACATAGTGAGTAAATCGCGAAGGACCGTAGTCGGAAGAAAATTTCAAACTTTTGTATGTATGAGCATTTTTTCCATCGAACGTGGCAGAAGACGGCTTACGGTATTAATCACAGATATCTGCTTGCATTTCTCAACTCAATTATCTCCCGCGAGTTGGTCTACCTCCCTGCCTTGCTAGTGTTTAGTGCTTAGAGTATACCTGCTACCTCTTCACTCTTCTCCTCTCCTGGCATCCGATGTTTGCCCATCCCATTGCTTCTGCCTCTTCCCACAGCGAAGGGTTTCTCAAACATATTTTTTTAATTATTTTTTTTTGGAAAGTAATCACTTTGTGGTTTGACATTTTTGAAGAAATGAAAAAAGAACTTTGTATAAGACTACGGATATTATTTTAATTTTTATGACCGACGGTTTCGCTTAGCCTAAGCATCACCAGGGTACAAAATTAAACTAGTTATTTTTAAAAAGTTTAATTTTGTACCCTTATGATGCTTAGGGTAAGCGAAACCGGCCGGTCATAAAAATTAAAATAATATCCGTGGTCTTATACAAAGTGATTTTTGCATTTACTTTTAATAATAATAATTTGATAATTTATATGGCGCCATCATTTTGAAATATCACGTAGATAATGTTGAAAAACTATGTTGAATTTAATATTTTTTTTTTTAGTAATACTGCAAAAGAGTTCTAACCGCCCGGAGCCAGTCACTTTTGAGCTCTTTGTATGCTGATTCATAATCTTTGAAGATACTTTAAGTATCGCCTTGGTGAAAGACCACCGTTCAGAATCGAAACGTTGCTTGACATGGCTTTAGCCGTATTTGGTGAATAGATCTGTTTTTTTTTACAGTGAATACCACACAAGAATCCCAACTGCTCCCAACAATCTAGAGCCAGTGAGACTACGGCATCCCTAAATGGGGTATGTTATGAGGTTGAAGGTAGTGCGGAGGGGAAAGAGATAGGGAAGAGAAAGATTGGGAAGTACCTGGCTATTCAGATCTGATCACCAAATACGGCAAAAGCCATTTCAAGCACTTTTCGATTCTGAATGGTGGTCTTTCGCCAGGGCGATACTTGATGTATCTACCACTCTGTAACCTGCCTCAAATAAGCCATAATTTTTAAAAATGAATTAAATGTGTTATGACACTAATTGATCAAATAAAAGTTATTTGCGTACACTAGGCTTGAACCTGCGACCTCTAGATTCGTAGTCGAGTGTCTTACCACTCGACCACGAAGGCCGACAAAATAAATAACCAGGTATTGCCTAACCTTACAATTCCTCTTCTCCCCTCTCCTACCCCTCACAACCACCTTCAGCCTCACAACCTCATACCTCAATCGGGGATGCCATAGTCCCACTGGCTCCAGACGGTTGAGAACAGATGGCAGTTCAGTCTCTTAACTATAAAAAAAAACAAGAAAGAGGAGGGGGAACTGAAAAGGAAGAAAATAATGTTTGAAAAATACCTGGCTATTCAGATCTATCGTTCACCAGGTCGATACTGAGAGTATCTTATACTCCTCTGGAGTGAAATTGCAAATACACTTTATATTACTTTAAAATACGAGTATATTGTAATTGCGGTTTTTCTGGAATTTTTTTGACGAATTCTTCCCAAAAAAGAGATCTTCTTCCCAATTTTCTTTTGTGTATACTCAGCATGCTTGTTAAGGTTAGCTTTGCATCTAATAAAACTCCTAAGTATTTCATATCACTTACATTTTCAATAATGTACCATCAATTTTAATGTTGCTTTTACTGCATTTTTTCTTAAATCCAATTATCATACATTTTGTCGTTTTTGTTTTCATTTTAAGCCATCTTGATACATTATCTAGTTCATTATTCAAACCTTTTCTTTTGAACAAACCTCGTATGTACATATTATGTAGGACATGGTATAACTAAACTGCTTTTTTATCCACGCCGTGTTTCGAACCCACCATCTCTGGGTCAAGAGCTAACCTCTCATCCCCTGAGGTCACATAAACAATAACATTGGTGGCATCAAATAAAATAAGTCATAATAATATAAAGAAAACTGACGGAGTTAAAATCTGTTATGTTTGAGAATCATCCCTAACAATCTCCCAGTGTTTAAGTATTAAGGAATGTAGTCGGGTCCGCCAAATTACTAGACGCCGTAGCTTCACCGCCATCTTTACTATTCTCTAGCACGGCTATTAGCAACACCATGCACCGCCGAGAGAACGGATTACACGATGAAGTCGGCCGCCCATTATCCCCGGGAGGAATGCACGCCGGGTTAGGCGGTGACATTTAATGGGTGCGAAATTATAGGCGAGATGTTCCGAGATTTATTTCACGGCACGATTTAAATGCTTTGTTTAGTTTGACTTACTACATTAATACTATTAATAAATTCCTTTGTGATTACGTACGCACGTACGAGTGTGAACTTTTCATTTTTTTTAATAGTTAATACCGCTCAAGAGTTTAAACTAGCGTTGGGAAAAACTTCAATGTTTAGTGAATGCTTCACGAACTGTTAGTTCTTTAAAATGAACCCTTCGCAGTGAACACTTCGATTGAAGTCGAACTGACCAAAGAAAGATTTGAAATTAGAGATGGTCGATATCAGAATTGGGTGTGTTGCGGTTCCAGTTACCGGTGACCACCGAGGAACCGGTTATTTTGAAAGTGAAAAGAACTGGAGCCGGTTCCTCGCCCAAAAAAAACACCAAAAGAACGAACAAATGGTATTGGCTGTTCCAGTGACCGGCTAGGAACCGGTTCCTTTAATAATCGAAGTTACCAAAGTTCCAATTGAAGTGTGCGCTCCCGCAAAATGGAGTAGTTCTTTGAAGTCGAACTTCAATTGAAGTACTTGAAATGAAGTACTTGTCTGTAGGCCGCTTTGAAGTTTGAGTTCGCAACTGAACTGCATTAACTGAAGTATTTTTTCCAACGCCCCCTAATTTTCTCTGGGTCTTCTACCCACAGGGGGGGGCGTTATCACCCACGGTGAGAACCTATGATATAGAGTCAGTCAAGGCATCCTCAATTGGGGTATGTTGTGAGGCTGAAGGTAGTGGGGAAGGGAAAGAGATGGGGAAAAGGAAGGTTGGGAAGTCTCTGGCTATTCAGGTCTCCAAACACGGCTAAAGACATTTCAAGCAAAGTTTCTATTATATATAGTCCATGTATAATATGGAGTCGAGGAATTAAGATTTGCTATTCAAATTATCCAAATATACAGGAATCACAGTTACAGAAAATGCACTTCAGATTTAAAAAACCTCTTTTTAACCCTTCGCTTGTCGCAATGTATCTGTCAGATATAAGGGGGGGTATGTTCCTAAATTTAATTGACAAGGAATATTCTAGATAAGTTGCCCCCCTCCCTAATATAATTTAAATATACAGAATACTGATGTGTTGTTATTTAAAACTGATATTGATGTTGAAAAAAATGCTAAGCAAGCCTCATGTTTCCCATAATATGCCTCAAACTTATTCTATTGGTCAGATACATTGCGACAAATTACTTCTTTATTTACATTAAATCATCGAAGGGTTAAAGAAAAAATGGAGCTATTCGAACAAATATATTTTCTAAAAGATCATTAGCTCCTAATAAAAATATCGTTGCTAGCTGATGACAGAAAAATCTGAACAAAGTGAAGCCAGATTCGGGAGTTGGATATTTTTTTTGTTGCTAATATGGTTGACTTTAAAACACAACTAAAAGCTTCGCAAGCTTGAAGTAACAATATATGGAGAGAGAGCTAATTCTTTTTACCCGATCTATACAGATTTGGAATAAATCACTTTCTCCGGGTTTTTACGTCGTACGCCATGAGAAAGAAAGAGACAAAAAATCTCCCAAATTATCACACCGCTTTAAAGTATTGTTAAAATGTTCTTCGTGTCCCACGTCCACACGTTTTGATACGCGAAATAAATGAACATAACTCAACGGTTTATTAGGAAAAAGTGGTTATACGAATAAACAAAAACACCATGTCCAAATGTGCTATGAATGGTGTACTAATACCCTAGCCCTAGTCCTAGCCACGCCCAGGTCCGGCGAACCTCATAAAAACTGATTACAGCAGCACTCTCTCTCTTGTATATTAGTGTCTTGAGTTTGCAAGTATGTATGAGGGGCTTAGAAGCATAGGCAGCAATCTCCTTCATTTTAAATTATTTCTTGGAAAGTTGATTTAACGTTTAATGCACTTTTCTTTTGTGAATATGTTGATAAATTTAGAGATAATTGTTTCAAATTGTTCCTAGTTTAATGTGCACTTACATTTTTGTACACTTCATTCTCCATTTCTTAATAATCATTCACAAGTTGACAATGCTACAGAACCGTTTTTGGAGATTGCTGCCTTTGCTTCTAAACGTATTATAAATATATGAATATTATTGATATAACAGTCTGGGTATTGCGATCTTAGGAAAAAAAGTCGTAACAGCTGTCGATTGACACGTACAGATTTGCCACTGTACGCATCGCCAAAAACGAATTATTCGTTTTTCTTTTTTTAGGTTTTTAAATTTTATTTAAACAATAATTATTATTATTTTTAATTTAAAAAAACAATTTTTAGTTAAAAGCTCTGCGATGTAATTATTTTTACGCGTGACAGCTGTTTCGCCTTCTGAGGGCATTATCAAAACGCAAATTAAAAAACCTAAAAATTAAAATGGAGTTCTACAAAATAAACTTTAAAACCAATAAATAATAATAATAATAAAAAATAAAAATAAAATTAATTATTCGTTTACTTATTTTATTGTTTTTCATAGTACTATTAAAACAGCGGGCCTGCCAATACAACCTTAATTAGCATCGTTGATCAGCCACGCCGCCGGCAATCTTGGGTATCGGTTTCCTCTGATAATCGAATGTATTTTATTTTATTATCAAAGGATGTTTCAAGATCCAAAGTCAATCAACTTCCAAACAACGAACAAATAGCAGCGAGCTAAAAATCGATTCGAAGAAAAAAACACGAGATTATTTATCAATGCTAATTTTCGTTCATTTTGTTTGAAATTACTCGTGTAAGACAACAGTTAATGTATTGATATTATGTTTCAATTTTTTGTTTGGTTCCCGTCTCAGAGCAATAATATACAGGAGGGAGCGCTTTTGTAGTCTGTATTGATGATTTTGCCTGACTCGGGCGTGGCTTGGACTAGGACTAGTTTATTTATACATCCATTGATTTTATTGTTTATTTCTATAACCACTTTTTCACAGTATTGTTATCAACAAAAACATCGGATATAACCTAAAAAACCGTTGAGTTATGTCCTGTTATGTCGCATAACAAAACGTAGTGGGTGGAGTCGCCGGAGACGCGGGAGACGGAGAACATGCTCACATACCTAAAAGCGGAACTATATTGTGTGAGAACTTGTCTTATTTCTTTCTCTCTCACGGTTTACGACGTAAATACCCGGAGAAAGTGATTTATCGTAAATTTGTATAGGTTGGGTAAAAAAGTTTAGCTCTCTCTCCATGTATATTCTTGCTCTGAGGATAGAACATACCTACGTTTACAAGCGGATTAACGGCCCTACTTACTAGTGGCGAAATTCACGTGAAAGTATTGCGCAATATATGATATAATCTAATAGTTAAATAAATAAAACTCTGCCACCCTAACATATATACCTTTCTAGTTAGAGTGGATGGAGTCGCCGGAGACGCGGGAGACGGAAAACATGTATACATACCGAATGGTGGTCCTATATTATGTGAGAACTTGTCTTATCTCTTTCTCTCTCACGGTTCACGACGTAAAAACCCGGAGAAAGTGATTTATCGTAAATTTGTATAGGTTGGGTAAAAATGTTTAGCTCTCTCTCTCTCCATTTTTATATATTCTTGCTCTGAGGCTCTCGTTCATGAAACGGTGGGTAATATTATCAACGCCGGTCTTTATGGTCCGGCCAGTAAATATATGCCATTATTTAATTGATTTTCCAATCTAAATATTATGTGGTCTCTGGCGGACACACCGCCGATACAATATAAACGTCATTATTTTGAATACAGTCATTAAATAATGGTATTATAGGCTACCAGTTATCTTTTGGCGGGGTTAAATAATTACCAGATTCATGTTACATGCGCCCATTAAAATACCAACCTATGCCGTCATTTTAACATTTTATTATTTCACGGTATTATTTAACAGTTGGGGAATTATGACACGGATAGAAATAACTTCTTATGTCCCATAATTAACCGTTTACTTATCATAAAACGTCCCTTTTTAATCGGAAATATCCATCATTAATGTATAGTATACTCTGTTTACCGGAAAGACAAAACTATCGAACTGACTAACCATCACGCTATTCCTCCGTGGGGGTAGCGAGAGAGGATATACCGCCATAAAACTCATTCTTGACACACACTCCTTGCTTCATTCACAGTCATACATCGTCTCATACATACTCTTCTGTTAGTTATTCTGACTGACATGGCCCTACTCAAGAATTTGATTCAATTTATCGTGCCATGTCTTCATCGGGTGTCCCCGACTTCTTCACTTTCGTGTCATATATTTTGCTTAAACTCCTTTTTTAGTTCAACCGCCCTACATCCTCAAACCATATAGGCGTCCCTTTCTTAATCTTATTCATTACATATTCACATATTCAACACGGTCGTACACGATTTTACGCACATACGTCTCAGGAATCTTATTTCCACAGTGTTCAGTCTACTTTCATCCTTCCTCTGCCAGTTTCATGCCTTGCTGTCAGGTCACTTCAGATAAACACAATTATTTTATTTGTTTCTAGTTTGGAGGAAGATACACTTTTACACTCAGAAGACATGATATTGGCAAAAATATAGTTGGTTATATTTGAATTATTCATGTTTTTTTTTATCATTCGATTTTAGGAAGATATATTAATTATATCGTTGCCGGAAATACAAATAGGATTGAAGCCATTTTTAGAAGTTTTTTGTTTGTTTTATAATAAAATTCAATAAAGTCTTCAGTTCCTTGTTGGATTTTTTTAAATAAAAGGTCAATTCGGGTAACTTAATGCTCTCACTGGGTTACCTGAAGGGATAAAAAGCTTAAAAAGTTACAAACTTTTGTCGCTTGACTCGAGCCTTTTCCCAAATGGTAAATACAGTTGAAGGGCCACAAACGTCTTCAGAATCAAACGAAAGTCAAAACATTCGATGCAGATTTTTTTTTTTTTGATCAAAACTGCATATTTAAATAACCAAAGTGTCGTGTAAGCCTTTTTGCCTTTCCAGCGACGATGTGTGAAATAACACATGTCAAATAAACACAGTTTATTTGGTCAAAAATTATACGTAATTTGCCTTAAATAATTGTAAGTTGTGAGACATACGTTGTGTAAAAAAAATATTGAAAGGAATTAATTATTTTGCTCATTCAAATGGTTATAATGTGGCGTAGTTGGATAATAAAGACATTTGTTTTAATCCTAAAATCTCCACTCACCATTCGAGCTTTTTAAACCCCGTTCGCCTCGCATATATACTCGTATATATTTACTTTAAAATTATCATTCGGGTTTTGTGTGTAGACAGGGCCATTAAATAAACTCCACATCAGGGCGTCGCATAATCAGGTTGTCGGGCTGCCAGTTCCCAGGGCCCGAAGCTAGAGAGCACTCCAGTGTCCTGAGAATCCACTGATAGCGCCGTACTTGCACTACTGGTCTATCAGTAGATTGATGGGACAGTGCTAGACTAATCTTGGTAGAGAACTAGTGTAGAATGCCGACCGGGAGTGCATACTGAATTAGATATATAATTTTATGTTTAGTCGTGACGACGATAGTATGGGAAAAAAGACAATGGTAACAAAAAAAAATAGCGATATAAATTCGGATGTGATGTGATGTGAGCAGGTAACATAAAAAATACATAATTCTTATTATTTTCAGTACATACTCGTACAATGAATTAAAAAAATCGTAATTATTATTTTCAATAGGTAAATGTTTTAGTTTTATTTATTTTATGTTAGTTAATTTGTACATTCAAGTTAACAAGTAGCTAATTATTTAAAAAAATTACTTGTGAAGCATTTATTTATTGTTATTACTTATTTCACATATTTAAATGTGATGTGATGTGAGCACGTCTATTAAAAATACATTATTCTTTTTTAAATTTTTTAGTACAAACAATGAATTAAAAAATAGATAGTAATTATTTTCAGTAGGTCAATGTGATGTGATGTGAGCACGTAACATTATTAAAATCAAAAATACATATTTCTTATTTTCATTAGATGTAATAAATTTATGGCAACGTTATTACACTTGTTGTGTAATGGTCATCATATTTGTTTTCCAATAGGGGTTCGATTCTCAGTCGCGGCAATAAAAATGAAATTATTTATTTATTTTTCAAATTTAATTAACTCGGGTTTGCGCTAGTAATTAAATACATACTTTCATATAATTTGTACTAAATAATGTTAATTGCATTACTCGATAATTTTAACGAAAAAATCTCGAAATTTAAACACCCGGATTTCTGGCAAGCTGTACTCTATAAAAATTCACTTTTTTATGGAAAAGCATATCAGATTAATGAATAAGAAAAAAACTGTATGATTAAACCAGAGTGACCACCATTCAGAATCGAACCGTTGCTTGAAATGGCTTTAGCCGTGTTTAGTGATCGGATCTGAATTGCCAGATATTTCTCAAACATCCTCTTCCCCAGCTCTATTTGAAAACATTTGAGATTATAGTACTATGTTATCAGAATTAAATCAAATTTACACCTCGGACAGAACACTGTCGGACGCGATAGCCACGATGACAGTGCCCTCATCAATGTGTCGGACGCACTATGCCGCGGAAATTATAAATCCGTGGGTGAATAATTTAGTAATAAGATGTACGTAAAATCATGATTGAATCGTTAGAATTAGAGTCAAAATTAAACGCGAGCCCAAGGCTGGCTCGAGCGTAACAGCGAGCGGAATATCCTGTCAGCTTTACGCCGGCCAGCCGCAGGGCCCAACCAATCACGGGCTCTGCACAACTCTGTATGTAATAATAATGGTAACCTTTGACCTCTATTGCGGGAGTCAGGCTGATATCACAAAACAATAAACTATTCCATTGTGACGGCCTGACCACGCGCTCTGTATAACATGTAAATTTAAATATATAAATGTTAGAATAAAATAGTTATAGGCAAAAAACCCGCAAAAAACGGGCACCATTATTTGTAAACTGTATTTTGATATGTATTTGTGAGCTTAATAAAAATGATAGAGGGGCGAGATAAAGTTGAGGTGAAAGCTGGTGAAAAGGAGAAGGGGACAGTATGCTAAAATCAGTCCCACAAAATTGCCAGCCGGCCGGGGAGAGAGCGAAAGAGGATGCTAAATCCTCCCATAGATCGCTCTTACGCCTCGGCTGTGCGCTCCCAAGGCAATGAAATATTGCGCAATAATGGGAGAAAAGGCAGATCACCAGCATCCTCCACCAGTACCATTCACCTTGACTCATCTTCGCCCTGACATCGCCTTCAACTTGACTCCTGACTTTTATTTGACCATCGCTGAATCTCTCCTCACTGACATGAAATAAGTTGATATCGGAAGAGATTTTGTTCAGGGGCAAAATACTCCTCCCCACCGGCAGAACCATTGGCAGGTTGGTCCTACATGCAGGAAGATAGAATAGTCCATAAAGACGCTGTCTTAGATGGTCATCAGGAACATAGAGACTTACGCGCTCCAAATTAGCAGGGTTTACAATATAGCCTCGCAGCAGTCTGAAGAAGTGAGTGGCGGCATACCCCTCTCTCCTGAGCAGTAAGGAGTGAAGTCCGAGCGTGCCCAGGAGAAAGTTCGTCGGGTAGAGCCATGGATAGTGGCCGTACTCCCTCATGTAAAGAAATCTCAGAAACTTTTTAATTATAATATGATCCTAATAATATGTTTAAAAAATATATTTCTGTTTAATTTATATAATATTTAGTGAGTTACCGAGAGCCTCCACTGCTTATAAGATATAGAAAACAAGAAAATGCAAGAAAAAATGGGCGGAAAAAGTGAACCTTCTATGTGTACAACTGGTAAAGCCTTTCTGTCCTTCTCTCAAAGACTTCAATGAATGAAATGCACTTTAATGGTAAATCGACAATCCACCTTTGCCGTTTAACGGAGAAACAGGTGAAGAAACATGTCGGGAATGACGGAGTTTCAAGTCGGCAGCGTCCAAGAAAAACCTGCTCGTAAAGTAAACCAGATATTTGAGGATGGACCGGTTGGGTATTTCAACAATCAATGCGTGTGGAGAATGAGCAATGGACGAACTCGGAAGAGACGAAGGTCGTGAGTCGTGAATTCTGAGTTGTGGTGTCAATCCAGAACTATCAGCTGCACCAGCGAATCTTTAAATGTGTGAGATGTCTCTGTTGAAATCCAACCTTGGACATATTCAAATATTCTTTGGTTTGGTCAAACGTATTTTTATCGAGTCGCGGAGAACTTAAACAACGTCTAAAATTGAAATTTGATATCTTCAATAATTCTTCCTTTCGAAAAGATTCTGCTGATATGTTTTCACGGAAAAGGTCAACATTATCTTGTCGCAAAAATCATCGTATGAATCACATTATAATGTAGTCACATAGTTTTTATCCAATAAATAACAAATAAAAACACATTTTTGGGACACGATTTTTTTTCGTATCCGACCAAACAGATTAATACTTTTAAGAGGGTATACCAGTTTATACTAACACTGATGTATGGCAGTGAGGCATGGAACTGGCAGAGGACTGAATGCTGTGGAAATGAGATTCCTGAGACGCATGTGCGGTAAAATCATGTATGACCGTGTTAAAAATGTGGATATCCGGAAAAAATGGAAGGCTGATGTGAGCGTAATGAATAGGATCAAGAAAGGGACGCTTAGATGGTTTGGGCATGTAGAGCGAATGAACGAAGAAAAGAGTGTGAAAAGAATGTATGATGCGAAAGGGAATGGAAGAAGAAGTCGGGGATCAAATATGTACTTGAATCGGGTCACGTGAAGAGTCAAAATAACAGAAGAGTATGTATGAAACGATGTATGAATGTGAACGAAGCAAAGAGTGTGTGCCAAGACGGAGTTGTACGGCGGTCCGACGTCTCTGCCTACCCCCGTGGGGAAACGGCGTAATAGTTAGTTAGTTAGTTTTAGAGGGTATTACTTACTAACAATTCTGAATGGTGGTCTTTAAACAGGGTGATACTTAGAGTATCCACTCTAGAACGTGGCGCAAATAAACTATATATAATTTTATATGAATCAAATGTGTTACGACACATATTAATCAAATAAAATTTATTTACGCACGCCGGGTTTGAGCCCCCGACCTTTGGATTCGTAGTCGAGCGTCTTACCACTCTACCACAGAGGCCGTCATTTCAATGGTTTCTTGTAAGTACAAAATTGAGAATCCAGCACTCAACGGAATAAATTACTAAATATATATAAAACAGATAAACTTTATTTATAACCACTTTAATTATTCAATATTATGTCAACGGGTTTCGGAAGAACCCTTCCATCATCAGGAGAATATTAAAATATGTCCTGAATATACCATAATATGTATATTAATATTTTAATATTGTCCTGATGATGGCAGGGTGCTTCCGAAACCAGCCGACAAAATATTGAATAATAAAAGTGGTTAAAAACAAAGTTTATCTGTTTTATTTATAAATATGGCAAGCCACAAAGTAAATGCTTTTTACGAATATGTATAAATTACTGTCCACTACCCCCATTAAAAGGCTTTTATTCCAAATCTTTATTACTCCACAGTCCTTTCCTCGGAGGCTTACGAATAATTCCGAGTAAAATGGATAAGAATGACGGGCAGCAGATATCCGTCCCTGGGACCTGAAAATCCTTTTAAAGGGTTCGCCCTAATCAGCAGGGCCGCGCTAACAAGTCCCGGTCTCCCAGACATACTAATTTTATCATTGTCTTTTTATTTTACACTTAGAGGTTATCAGAGAGCGGGCGCAGCGGCGGGAAGTGCATTTTCCCGCCTTGCCACTTTACCGACTTTATGACTATGGCCTAAGAACATATTTTTGTCTCGGCTGATTGTTTTAATTGTTTAGGTCTCATTTTTATGTTTTGGATAAAGCCTTAAAGCTCAGAGCTTGCCCGAAGGCGTCTTATCGTAAGTAAGCGGTTAAAAACCATAATAATTTTAAGAATTCGGTAATAAAATAATCGTTATTCACTCAGATTTACGATCAAACTATGTTTGGATACACTAATGTAACTTAGATAAAATGTAATAAGCCAGCCAACATAGCAAAGTTAAAAAACTTTAATGGCATTTTTATATAGTTTCTTAACTAACGAACTAACCATCACGCAGTTTCCTATGCAGATGAATTTCGGTCCAAACTGAAAACTTACCTTTTCAGTATCTCATATCCTTAAATTCATTAAATAGAATCTCAACATAATCTGTCTCTCGACGAATCACCTTTATATATACAAATTTAAACCGAATCCTGTACTGTACGACAAATTCAGAAAGTCCATTTATTAATTTCGCTCCCATGCCCTAAATCGGAAAAAATAAATAAAATAAAAATCAGAATTATAATTTTAAGTTAATAGGTGTCTATCTGATGGGACCTGCCAGGGAAGTATGTTCCTGTATATTTTCTTATTTAAACTAGGAATTAATATTTATTAATATAAAATAAGATCTGTACAGCGCCCTTGAGGTGATTTTTCACAAAAACGGCGTTGTACAAATCATCCAAATATTGTTATTATTATTGTAGGTAGAGAGGATGGACCGCCACACGACTCTATCTTGGCACACGCTCCTTGTTTCATTCACATTCATACATGTCATACATAATCTTCTGTTATTCTGATTCTTGACACGGTCCGACTCAAGTATTTGATTCACTTGATCGTGCCATGTCTTCCTCCATTCACTTTTGCGTCATATATTCCTTTCACACACCTTTATTCGTTTATCAGCTTTACATGCCCAAACCACCTAAGCATCCCTTCCTTAATCCTATTCATTACGCTTACATCAGACTTGCATTTTTGTCGGATATCCACATTTTTTAACACGGTCATACGTGGTTTTACGCTCAGGAATCTCATTTCTACAGAACCTTCTACTACTATTTTAATCCGGCCTATACCATTAGTTTGTTATAAGCACTCCATAGTGGACTGATAGCTTCGATTCTTTAGACATTTTTTTTATATGCGCCAACAGCGTTCAGTCCTCCATGAATGAAATTTCCTGCATTCACCCTTCTTTCAATATCCTTATCAGCCTTTCTAGCTCTCGTTTATTCAATTTAATAAAATATACAATGATGGCAAGCTTCTGCTTAAAAGTAACACAAAAATACGAAAGTGTTTATATTTTATCATTTCAATTTATAAACAAAACTATTGACTGCCGAACTAGACTAGGATAGGACACAATTTACAGATACTATTAAAAAGAGTTTTTTGTGTTTAACCGTGAATTTTATTTGCACAAACCATGAACCACAGAGGGACGTGAAACTTAATATGTTTTTGAAAAGGTGGGTTATTTTAAATGGTGACTTTAAAAATTTGGCCACTTGAAGTGATCGGCAGTCGAACACTCAACATCGACCGAATACGCACTCAATCACACAGAACACGACCAACTATTCGGGAATCAGGGCTGCCCACAAGGATTCCAACAAAGCCCTCCTTTAGTATGTATTTTAATAATGACCGTATTCAACTAAAAACTTTAAATAAACCTTACGTCACAGACTTTATATATGCAGAAATATCACTATCCTGGAGACATTTTTTATTTCATTAAATCTTGGTTGACGTGAATAACTTTTTTCCCCGAAAGAGTCAAAAACCTCTTAACACAATCTACCAGCATTTTATTTTCCAGTTTCGCATGCCTCTGTCGATTTTGGAATTTTTTCAACTCGCGTTCAAGTTCATCAACAGTTTTAATTACTGCTTTTCTATACGGTGATGTCACTACTGACTAGACGGCAGAATCTGGACGACTGAGTTACTTTTTAATCCGGTTTATAATTATAATTATCATTTGCACTAACACGACGACAGTGGTTTCATAAAGCTAAAGACCATTAAATTGATTATATTTTTATACTAAGTTTATTTTTATGTATAGATACTACATTTTTATCTAATTAACTAACTAACCGTCACGCCGTTTCACCGCAGGGGTAGGCAGAGAGGACGGAACGCCATACAACTCTGTCTTAGCACAAACTCCTTGCTTCATTCACATTCATACATCGTCTCATACATACTCATCTGTTATTCTGACTCTTCACATGACCCGATTCAAGTATTTGATTTACTTGATCGTGCCATTTCTTCCTCGGGCGTCCTCGACTTCTTCTTCCATTCACTTTCGCACCGTATATTCTTTTCACACTCCTTTCTTCGTTCATTCGCTCTACATGCCCAAACCATCTAAGCGTCCCTTTTTTGATCCTATTCATTGCTCTCACATCAGCCTTGCATTTTTTCCGGATATCCACATTTCTAATACGGTCATACATGGTTTTACCGCACATACGTCTCAAAGATCTCATTTCCACAGCATTCAGTCTACTTTCATCTTTCCTCTGCCAGTTCCATGCCTCACTGCCATACATGAGAGTTGGTATAAGCACTCCATTGTGGACTGCTAGCTTCGCTTCTTTGGACAATTTCTTATTTGCGCCAACAGCGTTCAGTCCTCCATTAATGGATTTTCCTGCATTCGCCATTCTTTCAATATCCATTTTATCACTCTTTGTAAATATTTTTTTTAAAGAAACACACTTCCGGGTTACGAATAACCTGACAATTTTTAAAAACAACTCATACTACCATCATAAAAGCGGAAGATGTTGCTTCACTAGTGTTTTGATCACTCAGTCCAAGTGCTATACTTAGTTTTAATCTTTATTCCTTTTTCTACCCTAGGTTCGACAGCACGGGCAACAGTCATTAGTCATTACATATATTTGTTAATGTAAATATGTTAGTTGTAAGCTTAGAGTACATAGAGTGGTACCTATCCAAGGCAGTGTAGTCGGTTTTTGATGATTTTTACCGAACTCGTCAGACCTGGGCGTGGCTAACACTAAGGCTAGGGTATTTATACATCCATTCATAGCACATTTCGACATAATGTTTTTGTTTTTTTCGTTAAACCACTTTATCACAGTATTTTCATCAACAAAAATAAGCATATAACCTGAAAAGCCGTTTAGTTGTGTCAAGGTTATTGGCTTATTAAAAAATGTGGGCGGAGTCCCGCGGTGACCCAGGAGACCAAGATCATCGTTACAGTACATAGAAGCGGTGTATTATTTTTGTTGTCTCTTTTTCTCTCATGACGTGAAAACCCGGAGAAAGTGATTTATCGCAAGTTTGTATAGGTTGGGTACAAATAATTAGCTCCCCCTCCATATATTAATAATATTTGGATAATTTGTACAGCGCCGTTTTTGTGAAAAATCACCTCAAGGGCGTTACTTCAAGATTGTAAGTCACTAGTTATAAGTATAATATTAATAAGTCTTAGTTGGTAGTCTAAATTCTAAGTCGCTAGTCATATGTTTTAGTTATAAGTTTATTTTTTTAGTCACTAGCCATAAGTTTTGATTCTAAGTGCATAGTTATAATTTTTACACCACTAGTCATTAGTTTTAGTGATTAAGTTGTGGGTTATGTTAATTATGTTGTAAAGCGCCCTTGGGGTGATATTTCTTTCACGAAAACGGCGCTATAGAAATCAGCCATTTATTATTATTATTATTGTGCAATGATGGAGGACTTAGAAGAGGAATTGAACCCACGACGCCCGGGTGGGAATCCGACGCGTTTGTACAATCAGCTACATTTTCGTGGTATTAATACAATTATTTTCTTTGTTTTACTTAGTTTGTTCTTTAGCAACACTTTAACCATAAAGTTAAAGTTTTTATACAAGGTTTTGTTTATAATTTACGGGTTATAAACTTTTATTTTAATGAGCATACTAAAAGTTATATCCATAGGTATATTGATACATATCTCTTTAATCTTTAATATGTTATGTAGCATGGTTTGTATAATATCAATATGAATAACTTAGCTACAAGTTAAACTATGTAAACAACACTATGGAAAAATATTTAAGCATAAAGAGCACCCCGCCATGGATTTTATGAATTATTGCGCTATATAAATTAAATTTAAATATTATTACATTCGTTCGGATGAAAACAACCAGTGAATGATTCTTGATTACATAAGCATAACTGGGCGGTATTTTTTAGGCTTGAATTAATTTCTAAACTTAATATCAAAATAATATGGCTGACTGTGGGATGGCGGAATAAAATCTTGTTCAACTGGATTTTATTTCAACGTCTTTTGTTTTATGGCTCATAACGCGCTAATGATTTTCCAAACTTCATAATATGCTAAATGTCCCAATGATTATAAATCTCGCGGAATTACCCAACGCAACTGAATACCCTATAAATAATCGTAAAAAAATAAAGTAAGTGTCGATATCTCACCAAATATTAATGAAAGTCAGCAATAAATAATGTTCGAAATAAATTCGGTCGTACATGTAAATATGTTAGGCAATAAAATAATTCTTTACCTTTATGTGATGGACATAAGTAGCATTAAAATTCTCAAATCGCGGAAAGTAATGTTCGATTAAAATATGTTTGTCGATTACATTTGGCTGAAAGTTAATAGTGTTGTGGTAATGACCAACAGTTAAAAAACGTGAGAAAAAAGATACGTTAAATGTTTTTTTGTGTATTTTTAATTAATTATCCTTCTTTCAAGTACATATTAATAAGATCTGGCGACCACCAAACAAGGCACAAGCTCGTATTACGAAAAATACACGAGTCATTATCAGTAACCAATTATTGTTAGCTTAATAATTGCATTCTTTATAGTAAATTAATTCTCAGAAAACCAATCTGTTTATTCCGTATACCTTTTACCAATGTACGTGTGTTAATTCCGACTTAGACTTAGTTTGTGATAATTTTAAATAAGATTTTTAAATGAAATTAAACAATTACTATTTTAATACAGTAACCAAGGGAGTTACCAGAGTAGTAGGTATATTACTAGTATTAATAAACGAATACATGTCAAAAAAGACATAGTGAGTTCATCGTGCAGTAGCATTTGAATGGATTGTAGATTTTTTGGGTATGAAGAATTTTGTAAATTTTAATTTTTAACGTGTACCTAATGAGTGGCATGGCGTGTGCAGCATAGTATCTAAGGATAATAATACCGTATGATAATTAAAGCTCTAAATACAAAATACAGTTTTACAAAAAGATAACAAATAAAAAATAAAACGAAAATGTATGCATATTTGATATTCTTTCTGCATTTGTCAGAAATGCAGTAAACTCCACTAATGGAGAACTGAATGCTGTTGGCGCAAATAAATAAATAAAGTCGGAAAAAGCGAAGCTAACAGTCCAAAATGGAGTGCTTATACCAACCCTGATACATGGCAGTGAGGCAGGGAGTTGGCAGATGAAGTATGAAAATAGACCCAATGCTTTAGAAATGAGACCTCTGAGACGTGTGTGGTAAAACCATGTATGACCGTGTTCAAAAGTCAGACATCCGGAAAGAATGCAAGGCTGAGTAGGCGTAATTAATATAATTAAGAAAAGGACGCTTAGATGGTTTGTAGAGTATGTATGAGACGATGTATGAAGCAAGGAGTGTGTGCCAAAACAGAGTTGTATTGCGGTCCATTCTAGTGGTTAGTTAGTTTATTTTTTGTCCTGACGAAAGAAGCGCTCTTTTGAAGCAGTTATTTTACTGGTAAATAGAGCATTTGCTTATTTTTTCTCACAATGCTTTAGTTTAATTTAGGGTATTTGTACAACCCTGTTGCGTTGGTATCTCTCACAATGTTCCTAAAAGCTTTTTCTTGTACCGTCTCAGCGGGCGGGCCGTTTCTGGAGTATTTTAGGGACACACTCACACACCCTCGTGTATTATACACGCTGTCTTCCTCCAACACACGCGCAGGTATGTTATAATGGTTATCGTGTTATAGATTCTCGGTCCGGCCGCATCCTTTGTTCGGAGAAGAACCGCTTCCAAAGATAATGACTAATTGGGCGAGTGCTTTTGTTTGTTCAATACATTTTTGTTTCTTTTTTCATGGCTGAGTGATCCGATAAACAGGTAGGTTCTTGCATCTCGAAAATGTGAAAAAATGGCAGCAGATTTGGGATAATACGTAGAGTTTACTGCCGCACCTTTTTCATTCCCATACCATAAAGTTGAAAAACATTTTAAGTTTCTTGATTATTTATGATCGAGATAAAATGACCAGAACCTTTTTCAAGCCTTTCCAAGCTATGCACATAAACACATATAAACAAAATGTAAGTCGATACTTGCTATAGAAACTCTCATCTATAGAGACTCTCATTCCTTAAATTCATTAGAAGATTTTCATCATTATCTGTTTCTTACTGAACTACAAATCACCTTTGGAGATACTATATTTTGAATTTGCCCTCATCCCCTTATATGTATAAATAATAATAATAATTAGAAAGGAGTTTGACAATAATATATGATATGAAAATGAATGGAAAAAGAATCGGGGACGCCCGAGGAAGACATAGCACGATAAACTGAATCAAATACTTGAATCGGGTCATGTGAAGAGTCAGAATAACAGAAGAGTATGTATGAGACGATGTATGAATGCGAATGAAGTAAGGAGTGTGAGTCAAGACATAGTTGTATGGCTGTCCGTCCTATCTGCCTACCCCTGCGGGAAAACGGCGTGATGGTTAGTTAGTTAAAAAAAAAAAATATATATATATATATATATATATATATACTTTTATAGGTACAAATTTTAATTTCTAGTTAATATTAAATTCCTAGTTTACATGAATATTTATTTAAGTACAGAGAAAATATACAGGAACATACTTAACTGGCAGGTCACATCAGATGACACAATCATTTTATTAACTTAAAATATATTAATGATTTGACTAGCTGATAATTTTTAAAATTATTATTATGATTTTTATTTGCTTTTTAAAATTATTTTTTAGTTACGTTGGCTCGCGAGTTTTTATTGCTTTAGACAATCAGATATATTTTTTTATTACATCCATTAAAATAGTAAAATCACTGGCTTTGGTCTCTTAATGAAATTAATCTATAAAAAACACTTAGTAATTGCACCACTTAATTAATATTTATATAGGCGACCGGGTTTCGCTTTATCTCAAGCATCAACAGGGCTAAATATCAACTATTAACCGGTCGTCCATATAAATGGATTGCCGTAGACTCGGAAACAATGAATTGCTGTTCCTCAATCATCACTCTATTAATTGGAGATATCATTCTTTACTGTCTAGAATGTCGAGACTTGTTGACTCAACCCATGGTCTTGAAATTTTTGGTAGCAGTCTAAATGATTTTTGTCATTCTTTACAACTCTACCAAAACTTTGTCTTGAAGTGTTCTTTCTAATGTATATTTTTGTTATAATATTATGGATGTGCTGTTGTTTCTCTGTTGCTCTTTTTCCCATTTTGTGTTATGTATTTTTTTGTAATTGGACAATAGTCTGTTGGTTTATAAATAAATACCCTATTATTTATTCGCATATTTTAAAACACCTTCGGAACCTTCACTGGCTCAAGTGCACTGAAAGAATCCAGTACAAGTTGTGCTGGATGGTGTTTACATCCATTAACGAAATGGCCCCACTGTACATCACCGAACTATGCGTTCCAGAAAACATTCTTCTAAGGCAGTCGACTCTTAGATCAGCAACGTCATCGGCTATCGGAAGGCTGATAGAACCCAAACGCAATCCAAATACTAAGTTTAGAGATCGCGCTGAAGGAGTATCGGGGCCGAAGGCTTGGAATAAACTCCCTCCGGAACTAAGATGTATAACGAGCCCAACAGAATTTCGGTCCAAACTGAAAACTTACCTTTTCCGACTCTCGTATCCTTAAATTCATTAACAGAATCTCAACATAATCTGTCTCTCGACGAATCACCTTTAGATACACAAATTTTAACCAAATCCTGTACTGTACGACAAATTCAAAAAGTCAATTTTTTTTATTTTCTCCCATGCCCTAAATCGGAAAAAAACAACATAATTTTAAGTTAATAAGTGTGTCTATCTAATGGGACCTGCCAGGTAAGTATGTTCCTGTATATATTATTATTTAAACTAGGAATTAATATCTAATAATAGAAAATAAGATCTGTACAACGCCCCGAGGTGATTTTTAACAAAAACGGCGCTATACAAATCATCCAAATATTATTATTATTACTGTACGACAAATTCAAAAAGTCAATTTTTTTTATTTTCTCCCATGCCCTAAATCGGAAAAAAACAACATAATTTTAAGTTAATAAGTGTGTCTATCTAATGGGACCTGCCAGGTAAGTATGTTCCTGTATATATTATTATTTAAACTAGGAATTAATATCTAATAATAGAAAATAAGATCTGTACAACGCCCTCGAGGTGTTTTTTCACAAAAACGGCGCTATATCGAAAAAAAACAACATAATTTTAAGTTAATAAGTGTGTCTATCTAATGGGACCTGCCAGGTAAGTATGTTCCTGTATATATAAAGTAATGTATGTTAAAGTAATAACCAAGTGGAAACCTATAAGTAGTCATATTCATACTACCCATGTAATATTCTACCTAATTTATATGTAAACTGATGGTCTCCCAAATAAAATAAAATAAACATAAATAAAGTGGTGCATTACTGTGTGTTTAATTTTATTTATTTCATCATGACACCCCACCAAGTGTTCGCTTCCTTTCGACTAGGAAGATCAACCTTTTTAGCGCCGCGGCCGATCCGTCACATTGATAATAATCTGTCATAATGTAGGATTGTATTCGTAAAGCCCCCGTGTCCGTGCGCGTTAGGTGCGCGTGCTAAGGTCAAGGCGTCTACCTGTCCACCTGTGGATCTGTATTCTTCGGCAATCTGCTTTGTGGACCTCGGCGTCCCAACATAATTCTGAGGATTTTCCCCATTAAGCTATCAAAGGCTGCTTTGTGGGGTTTTTATGGAAAGGCGATAATTAGCGCAGCGACGCGGATGGCTGTCGGATCAGTTGCGACTAATTTAAGATTTAATCCCATGGAAGAAGATACGAGATAAAGTGTGTTGTGGTTGTGTCTGTGTGCCAGAAGTGAGCTCGATTGTACCTTACTTCGGATGGTTAAAAAAAAACTTTATATTAACTTCACACAGGAGGCCTTGAAGGAAATAATTTCCTTCAGGGCCTAGTCATAATAACAATATTTGGACGATTTGTATAGCGCCGTTTTTGTGAAAAATCACCTCAAGGGCGCTGTACAGATCTTACTTTCTAAAATGACATATTAATTCCTAGTTTAAATAAAAAAATATACAGGAACATACTTACCTGGCAGGTCCCATCAGATAGACACAATTATGAACTTAAAATTATGATTATTATTTAAATTTTTTTTTTTCCGATTTAGGGCATGGGAGCGAAATTAAAATATTGGACTTTCTGAATTTGTCATACAGTACAGGATTTGGTTAAAATTTGCATATCTAAAGGTGATTCGTCGAGAGACAGATTATGTTGAGATTCTTTTAGTGAATTTAAGGATATGAGAGTCTGAAAAGGTAAGTTTTCAGTTTGGACCGAAGTTCTGTTGGGCTCGTTATACATCTTAGTTCCGGAGGGAGTTCATTCCAAGCCTTCGGCCCCGAAACTCCGAAAGCGCGATCTCCAAACTTAGTATTTGGATTGCGTTTAGGTTCTATAAGCCTTCCGATAGCCGATGACGTTGCTGATCTAAGAGTCGACTGCTTTAGAAGAATATTTTTTGGAACGCATAGTTCGGTGATGTACAGTGGAGCCATTTCGTAAATGGATTTAAACACCATCCAGCACAACTTGTACTGGATTCTTTCAGTGCACTTGAGCCAGTGAAGGTTCCGAAGGTGCTCAGAAATATGCGAATATTTAGATACCCCGGTGATAAGCCTTGCTGCAGCATTAAAAACTAATTGGTGTTTATTAGTTTGGTATTTAGGAAGGCTGGCGTAATCATCTTTAAGAATGCTGTGTGGAGGGACTTTTTGAGGAAAGCAAGGAGTGAACCGGTCTTGAAGAGTCTCATTTTCAATGAGGGGGGAAACGCAGAGGCCAAAGTTCTTAAAAGTAACTTGTTCTCATGTAGTGAATGTCAACTGTGTCAAATGTTTTTTAAAGTAACTTGTTCTCATGTAGTGAATGTCAACTGTGTAAATGTTGGGCGCGCGTTTTAAAGTAACTTGTTCTCATGTAGTGAATGTCAACTGTGTCAAAGTTCTTAAAAGTAACTTGTTCTCATGTAGTGAATGTCAACTGTGTGCAAATGTTGGGCGCGCTTTTTGAGTTTCCCGACTATGCACCGGTGCCGAAGGGGTCAATGACGCAAGTTTATCGGAGCATCTTCCAATGAAATACCGGTAGGATAAGGACAGCATTCCCACCTGACGTCTGTGCTCCATTGATTGCAATCCGTTTGTTAAGATAGGAGAATATATCGTGGATCAAATTCATGGAATATTTTCAAACACCGAAATTATTTCTCGAACAGATAAAATTCAATTGATCAATTTCATTGGTCTGTCCGAAGCCTAGGAGTGGAAAGGACTTATGTAAATTAAGGTAAGCTTTCTTTTAAATCGGCACAGATCACACCACTAGGAAAATGATCTGTTCAGTGCGACCCATATTGTTTGAAATTTTATTTTAGTTTAGTTTTAATTTATTTGTTATGCGAGCACGGCTGTGACAGTTGTCGCGGGCTGTCAAGCTTTTTCAGCAGTGTAACCTAATCCGACAGCTATTGCAGGCAAAGCGCCAATCCTAAGCCAAATGGCGCCTGGAGCCGTTTTAAGTATAGCGCCTTTGGATACATTCATAAAAAATCGTAAACTGAGCAGCGCTACAAACTTGATATAAAAAATAATAAATGAATGCCAAATGCCGGTTTTAAATCTTTAAAACATATAACAAACGTGAGGTGAGAATGCTGTTCTACCTCTTTTTCTACCGGTACATCTTCGGAAGGTGCTTCAACTAGCGCCTCTCATCATTCGGCACGGGTGTTTTTTTAAATTTATTTTACAGTGAATACCGCACAAAAGTCCCAACTGCTCCCAACCGTCTAGAGCCAGTGGGAATATGGCATCCCCAAATGGGGTATGTTGTGAGGCTGAAGGTAATGGGGAGGTGAAGGAGATGTAGAAGAGGAAGGTTGGAAAGTACCTGGCTATTCAGATCTGGTCACCAAACACGGCCAAAGCCATTTCAAGCAACGTTTCGATTCTGAATGGTGATTTTTACTAACGTGTCGCAAATATACTAAATATAATTTTATATGAATTAATATGGGTTATGACACATATTAATCAAATGAAAATTAATTACGCACGCCGGGTTTGAACCCGTGACCTATGGATTCGTAGGCGAGCGTCTTACCACTCGACCATGGAGGCCGTACTTACTTTGGGGAATACGTCAAACCCGTGCCCAACATTTCAAATTCTTAAGAGAAGGGGTTGTTTTTACGATTTTGTCTCGTGGAAACTACTGAACAACTCCCCTGGATTTTTTTTTTCGGATTTTCAATTTCCTTCCTTCTATAACATCAAGAACCACTCTTCAAGAACCAGGACTACACTCCTTCCTTTCTTTAAAAATACCCTCGACACAGCACCCCTCAAAAGGCCTAAAATGACCTAAGCCCTGAGTGGTATTTCTACCTTTTTGACATGTGATAACCAGACTAGAGTTTCAACTG
The DNA here is from genome assembly GCA_022651775.1 of Drusus annulatus. Taxonomy (NCBI): domain Eukaryota; kingdom Metazoa; phylum Arthropoda; class Insecta; order Trichoptera; family Limnephilidae; genus Drusus; species Drusus annulatus. The sequence goes on from JAGWCC010000759.1 coordinate 185,057, forward strand.
TCCGAAGCGAGTTTTTTTTACATTAACTTCACACAAAAGGCCTTGAGAAAAATAACTTCCCTCAAGGCCTATGTCATCTTTGAAGATGCTGAGTGGAGGGTCTTTTTGTGGAAAGGAATGTCAACCGTGTGTTGAAATGTTGGGCACGGGCTTGAAATCGTTGCAGCGAAGCTGTTGAACATAAAACCGGTGACCCGAAGTGTCGAATGTCAACGTGTACAAATGTTGGGCGCGCGTTTGAAGTTCAGGGATCAATAACGCAAGCTCCTCGGATCATCTTTCAATGAAATACCGATGGAACATAGACAGCAGAACTGAGGTATCCCCAAGGCTAAACGATGGGGAAGTGGTAAGGTTGGAAAATACCTACCTGGGTATTCAGATCTAGTCACTAAACACGGCTGAAAACGAAACTATGAATATTTTCTACACAAGAACGAGGTGCAAATGTACTATTCATTATTTTTGTTAAATTGTATGTGTACGAGTATGCGGGCAGTTCTCGACATATCCAAGGTCGTAAATCTTGGAGTTGTGATGTTTGGTTTTTTGTTAAGGATTGCACGCACGCGAATCATTGCGGTTTGAGAATAGATAAAAAAAACACTTTTGGTTTACACTTTTACTTCGTTATTGTGATATTAAACAATTTTGCAAGACTCTAAACTCGGCATATTGAAGGTAAATATTAAAGCTTTGAAGGTTCTGTGATGAGAAAGAGTGTAATGAGTGATTCTATTATTTATATAATGTTCGACAGTTTTACCATAGACAATAAATTAAGTGAAACTAGAAAAACAAGAACATAAAAATAAAGCAATTGTCTACTGTAAAAGTATGCATCTACAGTATCTACACAAATAAATAAAAATAAAACAAAAATTAAAATATTCATTTATTTTGTGTTTAATTTGTAAGACTCCATTTAAAATAATTCAAATAATTGAATTAAGTTCGACATTATTTACTTTAAAATTATTCAATAATAACGAAATAAATTTCATCTCCACTCCTTAACATGTTTAAGAAAATAAAATTAAAGATACCTAATCAAAATAAAACGCTAAACAATATAATTTCGTAAAATAATTCAATAAATAATCAAGAAAGGTACTTAACAAATAAAATCTGATGGTATTAAAACACTAAACCGTCTTCTGTACATGATTAGTTAGATCAAATTAATGTATGCAAAAACAGTGCTGGTAATTTTCGCTCATACGTAAAAAAGTTTGAAATTTTATTCCGATTACGCTACTTCACGATTTACTTACTATGTCCCTTTTGAGGCGTGTATCAAGATTAAACTAGTCAAACAATTAATTTCACAAATGGAGAGGGAAAAACCAGTGGCAAATCAATCTATTAAACAATCTAGAAAAAACCTGCCTTTAAAAAGCAATAGTTTGTAATCACCAAACGGGGAAAAAATGTTAAAGTTAAGTACCTCATAGAAAAATAAATTCAACATAATTTGGTTTTTACTTTAATTAGTAATTAAACAGGAAACCAAAATCATACAAATAAATCGTTTCCACGTGGCCTTAACACAGTTTGATAATGGTTTTAAACGCCGAAACAACTGTCACTAAAAATAAAAAGCAAAAATAGCAGAACTAAATAATGATAAAATTAAATTGAATTGTTTTAAATTTAGATGATTGATTTGTATAGCGCCGTTTTTGTGAAAAATCCAGATCTTATTTCCTATAATAATAAATGGATAACTTTTATAGCGCCGTTTTTGTGGGAAAATCACCTCAAGGGCGCTTTACAAATTAATTTATCTAACCTATAATTTATAACTAATTACTTACAGTTAAGCTTTATTACTAATGGCTTACAACTTATATTTTTAATTAGTGACTTACAATAAGGATTTATAGCTAGTGACTAACATCTAAGATTTCACTATTATTACTTAATTACCTCCTCATTATTAATCCACATTTGCATAACTGTCCAACGATTCTTTTCTTGTGTAACGACATATAATAGAATAAGTTTCAAATTCTCCAAAAAAGAGCAATGAGAATTATACTTCAGGCAAAATAAATTTTCAAAGAAAATAGTAAAAATGTCAGACGAACTGTTAGATATTAATTCCTAGTTTAAAGAGTAAATATACAAGAACATACTTACCTGGCAGGTCTTATCAGATTATTAACTTAAAATTATAATTATGTTTTTTATTAATTTTTTTTTATTTTTTCAGATGGGAGCGAAATAAAACATTGAATTTCTGAATTTGTATTTGTATATATGTTATATATTTAAAAATCAATTGAACTGCCGAAGAGTATGCGAGAAAAAACAATCAATTTATTTTGTGCACGCCTAGTATTTAATACGTGACCTCTAGGTCCGGAGCCGAGGACCTTACCGCTACCTTCCCACGGAGGGCTTCCTCCTCGGATGCCTCCTAAATAATTAACCACATTGACCATATCCGTCTTCCTTCATAACATCAAGAGCGCAGTTGTAATCAACAGAAGAAATACATAATGTTCCTACCAGTACCTGCTCTCTCAGTATAAAACGTGATTAGAATGCAAACATACGAAGGCAATCAATAACGAATTAGATGCCGATTGCCCCCTAAATAAATTGATAATCCTTTATAAAAAAAGGCGGCCGAGTAAAATAATATTCTATTATACGCGAAGGTAACGAAGTCGAATGGTGTTTTTTTCTGACTTCTTATGCCATAATGTATCCCCTAAAAACACAAAGAGAATAAAACCATGGAGCTACAGCCCACAAAATAACACAGATTCTCAAACTGCGTTCACTGAATGTCCTTTCAAAAAACACCACACTAGCGTTAGGAAAAACTTCAATGTTTTGTGAATACTTCACGAATTGCTATTTCTCTAAAATGAACCCTTCGCGGTGAACACTTCAATTGAAGTCGAACTCGCAAAAAAGAGATTTGAATTTATCCGGTTATTTGTTCAGTTCTTTTTGAGAACCGGTTCTCGCCGAAAAAAACACGTACTAGTCGGTAGAGCTTTGAAAGTGAAAAGAAACTGGTTCCTCGCCAAAACAAAAGTATTAGTCGGTATGGGTTTTGAAGTTCAACTTCACAACTGAACTGCTGAAAATTTAAGAAGTTCTTTGTAATCTAACTTTTATTGTAAATATAAGAAAAATTTGTTCAATGAAATGTAGTTAATGAAACGCTAAAATGAACAACCAACTTCAATTGAAGTATTTGTTCAATGAACAATGAATGAAGTAGGAACTGCTGCCAAAAGAAATAGTTCTTTCAGAGCGGTCACAACGCTACACTACGCAGTACAACGATGTGTTTTTAAAAAAAAGTGAATACCCCACAAGAGTGCCAACTACTCCCAATCGTGTGGAGCTGGTGAGAATATGGTATCTCTAATTAGTGTATGGTGTGAGGCTGAAGGTAGCGGGGATAGAAAGGAGATGGGGAAGAAGAAGGTTGCGAAGTACCTGGCTATTCAAATCTGGTCACCAAACACGGCTAAAACTATTTCAAGCAACGTTTAGATTCTGAATGGTGGTCTTTCACCGGGGCGATACCAAGAGTATCTACCACTCTGGAACGTGCCTGAGGTAAGTCTACAACGTACATTCAAGAATTATTTGCTAACTCAGGTTTTAGATTTAGAGCCAAATTTTATTTATTTATAAATTAACGGACTAAAGTCCAATTACAAAAAATACATATAAAACACCAAATGGAAAAAAAGAGCAACAGAGAAGGAATAGCATATACATAATAATAAATGAAGCGATGACAAAATAAACATAAGAGAGAACATTCAATATGAATATATTATGTATATTTTCAGTTTTGCTAAAAAATCTTCATACAAAAAAAATTCTATTTTGAAAATAAATGAAATCAATCATGACGTTTTTAAAAAAATATATTGGCACACTAAAAAGTCACGAGGCGCTACTTTCAACTTAGTTGAAACACGGGCGAAACCGGTTTTAATATGTTATATAGTAACTTCTATTGGCGCTATAAAAACACTGACCGATTATTAACATTATTTGCCGCTAATAATAGAAGGATTGTAAAGTTTTCGGAACATCTGACTCGGTTGGTTTATGTAACAAGGCGCATCTCCCGTCAGAAGTATTTGCTTGTCATCGGGTCGCAATTAACTGACCAAATCATCTCCAAAATGAGATCCCACACTTCATAACATGCTCGCGCAGCACAATGAGCACACACCTACTGCAAGTGGCGGGGTGAAGCGACGGACGGACATGGAAAATTGGGAGTAAGTACCTAAAGTCACGCGACTAGTCAGAACTGGGCAGACGCCAATACTTCAATAAAGCTTTATTTTACGATTATTTAGTGACTTCAATAAAATCAAAATATTGTATTATGTCAATTTTAAGGAGTCATGACGAGTACGATTCCACAGTTTGGTCTCCGAATTACTCCAAAACACGATTGAAAGAATCAAACATAAATTCTTAACATGCGTACATTTTAGAATCGGTAATCCTTTGGAATGACTAGTTTACGATTACTTACTGTATCAATTAAATTTAATAAAATTGTCTGAACGTAGAAATATTTGCAATTTAATGTGCTTGTCATTAAATTATTAATTCAATGTTTTATAAACCTGAATTGCTTATATTTAATTGCATTTCATGTTCCTGGCAGAACAGTTACAATATAGTACTTACCATATTATTGTGACAATTCTATTTTAACCTCGCAATATTACTTCTATGCGACGAATTCAACATCTGGGAAACAAACACTCCGATGTTGTTGATTTATTTAATTAAGTTACTGTCACAATATAAGCTTACCTGAATCTAGTTACAAGAACGATTAAATAGCACACCTCTGCCGAAATAACTAATATTAATTTATTGCATTGTAATATTTCTAGTAACTTATTTATGTGTTTGTGTACTCTATGTTATATCTATGTCACTATTATTTTATATTATCTATTGCACAGTTATGTAAAAACCCATAGGAGGGTATATAATGAAATAAACACCACAGTAAAGTTTTATTCATCTGGTAGAGCTAATTTATTTGATGAAACTATATCAAGAGAGGGGTGAGTCAATAAAATCGAGTTTTGAGTTAAGTATGGCAGAGTTGGTCCTTAGATACATACGAGTATCTATCTACCAAGGAAAAAATAGATGAGTCAGAAAATAAAATAATGTGCTATTATTTTTTGATAAAGGACGTGTGACCTATGACATAATTACATACAAAAAACTAAAATTCTTCCATTTTTTTTGGCCCTCCTGAATATCTGAGTTTATTGACTCATCTCTCTTTCTTCATTTCGCTCACAGATTTAACTCTAGATGTACTTGCTATTCAATACAAATTTTTTTTTCTTGTGCAATATTTTTGCACTGTTTATGAGTATATTATTTAAAAAAAATGATAACATTCGTGTAAAAGCCTTTAATGATCAAATTAATAAAAAAATCGATAAAATAATGATGTACGAGTATATATTTTTGACATTGTTGTCTACTTCTGTGTTGGGAACATTAGCTTCGGGCACGATGGGATATAACGCCTCATATCAGAGGTTCTTGATTTTTTTTGTCCCGTAGACCACTTGCCGATTTTTTCTGTTTTGTTTAGACCCCTTGCTTTCCTAATATTGTTTTTTTAAAGCGTTGGGAAAAACTTCAAAGTTTTGTAAACGCTTCAGGAACTGCTAGTTCTTTGAAATAAACCCTTCGCGATGAACACTTCAATTGAAGTCGAACTCGCCAAAAAATAGTACTAGTCGGTAGAGATTTCAAATCGAAAAGTACTAGTTCAAATCAACAAAAAACTTCAATTTCGAACTTAAAAAAAAGTACTAGTCGGTAGAGATTTCAAATCGAAAAGTACTAGCAAATCAACAAAAAATTATTATAATTAAAATAATCAGGGAATTAATGTCTATTATAAGAGAGTATTACGTAAGTACCTGCATAGGTACTATCTGTGAGGTGGATTATTACATTTGCGGGAAACCAACATTTTGGTGACAGCCTGTCTAAATGGAATCCACTCTCGTGGACCCCCATTTACGTCTCATGGACCCCCAATTTTTTTTGTCGATATAGACCACTTTGGGAATCACTGCCTTAGATGAATTAAATAATGTCGATACGTTAGTGAGACAACGCGCACGGTTGTCAACGAGACATATCTTCGAAACACTCTTCATATAGCTATAGCCTTCCGCACACACATATTCTTTGAATGGCTATCCTTTTCGCACGCGGGTGAAACATTTAGTGGTGCAACATTAGTGGTGCTACATATTCGTAAGATCTGTATGAATATGACGTCTCTTGTATGTTATGTCTATGTATAACGCTAAGTAAATAGTAATTACATTATTTGTATAGCGCCGTTTTCATGAAAAAATCACCCGAAGAGCGCTAATGCGGCCTGCTAAAAAGATTATGCATCACTATATACTCGTATGAACAGTTCGCAACAGTTGTTATCAATGGTGTTTATGGTTAATGTTATGGGTACGCGGTTTAGAAATAAAACATTATGAGGGATGCGGCCATCAATGTAAATTTGCTCGCTATTCCTGCAGGTACCGCCATTCCTCTGTAGCCAGAGAAAATAATAAAATGATTCAATGGAGGTCGGTAGCTGAGTGGACAAACGCGTCGGATTCCCATCCGGGCGTCGCGGGTTCAATTCTTCTGCTGGCTAAGTCCTCCATCATTTAACAAGCAAAATCTTCCGCTTATTATGATGGCTATAGGAGTTTTTCAAATATTGTCAGGTTATGTTTGTCTTTCTTTATAAAAAAAATAAATAACACATATTAATTGAATGAACTTTATTTTCGCACGCCAGGATTTGAATCCGCGACCTCTGGATTCGTAGTCGAGCGTCTTAACCACTCGACCACGGAGGCAAGGGCTCACACAAACTCAGCGAAAAATTTTGTCTTCTCTCGGGTGAATAAAGTGAAGGTAGATAGGACAAGTAGCCTAAAATATTATAAAATTAAAATTGTCTCAATTTGATTGGTGAAAGTGCATGAAAATGTACCATGTTTATACTAAGACCGGTGTACTTATTGACGGCCTACGTGGTCGAGTGGTAAGGCGCTCGACTACTAATTCAGAGGTCCCGGGCTCAAACCCGGCTGTGCGCAAATATTTTTTTTTGTATTATTAATATGTGTCATAACACATTTAATTCATATAAAATAATATATAGGATATTTGCGGCACGTTCCAGATTGGTAGACACTCAGATACAGACAGTATTGCCTCGCTGAAAGACCACTAATCAGAAACGAAACATTGCTTAAAATGGCTTTAGCTGTGTTTGGTGACCAGGTTTTAATAGCCAGGTACCTCCCAACCTTCCTCTTCCCCATCTCCTTTCCCTCGCCACTACCTCCAGCCTCACAACATACATATTGGGGATGCCATAGCCTCACTAGCACTAGACGGCTGGGAGCAGCTGGGACTCTTGAGCGGTATTCACTGTAAAAAAAATATCTATTTTAAAAATACGCATTGGTGGAAACGTATTATTTTTTTTACTTCTAAATCATGTATTTATTTATTTTAATTATTTCACTTGAACACACATCTTTTTATTAGTTAGTTGATTGCCCATCCCACTAGGCATAAGCCCTTAGAGTACATAGAGTAGTATCTATCCAAGGCAGTGAAGTCAGTTTTGGACTTGTTTTTGATGATTTTAACATGACTCGGCGCAGCAAAATATAGCATATAACCTAAAAAACCGTTTAGTTGTGTCAAGTTTAGTGGCATAATAAAAAATGTGGGCGGAGTCCCGCCAGTGTTACTTCAAGGAACCAGCACCTTAAGATCATTATGACAGTATATAGAAGCGGGCCAAGAAATTTGTTGTCTCTTTTTCTCTCATGGTGTACGCCGTAAAAGCCCGGAGAAAGTGATTTTTCGCAAGTTTGTGTAGGTTGGGTAAAAATAATTAGCTCTCCCTCCATATATTGTTACTTCAAGCATACGCCTGTGTTGGGATGGCAATTTAAAAAAGTGTTTTTTTGTAGCTACATAGTAACATGTTAATATCGAAAATATAGTACATACATAATGAAAATAAAAAAAGATAAGTAAATGACAAATTTAAAGATATAGAATCTACATATTAAGAACTAAATTAAACTTGGTTTTTAAGGTGAGTAATGATATTGCTTTTAAATGAGCTTTTGGTTTGTATGTTTCTGATGGTGCTGGGCAGAGAATTGAATTGCTTTGTGGCGTTGTACTTGAAACTTTTTTGTCCGTAAGCGGTTTTATAAGCTGGGATATTAAAGAATTTTATGTATGACTGCCATAAGGTTCTACAAAATTTCCTTTCTTCAAACGTATGGACATTATTAAATTGGTGCAATAGGATATTTTTAGAGTATAGTTGTTTCATGTTTAGGACGTCTATTTAGACGTTCTTCTTCCATGGGTCATATGTTTCTCAGGCAGACCTCGCGGAGTAACCCCATACGCCATGGACGATGGGACCCATCGCAATGGTCAGCATCGTTTTAAAATCATTACCACTCGGAATTGAATATTTCTGGGCCTTTGTTTATTTTCTATTATTTTTTGTGGAAACCCCGATGACTCGGCGCATTCTCCCCCGTGTGCCCGCTGTTGGCTTCGGCCGCCATCGTGCATCGTGTTCGGCCGATGGTATAATAATTATTTACCGACATGGCGGGAGTCCTTCCATGTTCTCATTATGTGTACAGGGTGACTGGCAAACGATGCGAAACATTGAATAATACAATAGAAGATCCCGAAACAAGGCCATTAAAAAAAGTCACACTCATTTGAAACGAGTTAGGATTACCTCGCTTATTTAATACTTGGCTTTTTAAGAGCCGCACTATCAAATCTTTTCATACTTGAAGTAACAATATATGGAGGGAGAGCTAATTATTTTTACCCAACCTACACAAACTTGCGATAAATCACTTTCTCCGGGTTTTTACGTCGTACACCATGAGAGAGAAAGAGACAACAAATTTCACGGACCGCTTCTATATACTGTAAGGATGATCTTAAGGTCCTGGTTCACGGCCGGACTCCACCCACATTTTTTATTATGCCACTAAACTTGACACAACTAAACGGTTTTTTAGGTTATATGCTATATTTTTGTTGATAAAAATACTGTGAAAAAGTGGCTATCCGAACAAACAAAAACATTATGTCGATATGTGATATGAATGGATGTATAAATACCGTAGCCTTAGTCTTAGCCACGGCCAGGTGCGGCGAGTGATGTTAAAATCATCAAAAACAAGTCCAAAACTGACTTCACTGCCTTGGATAGATACTACTCTACCAACTTTATGCTTTCATATGGCCCCTTCATTAAGACGACACAGTACTCAGTAAGAATAAATCGGTAAAACTTAAAAATATTAATAATTCATTTTAATTGTACCATAGTACATGTTCAATTAAAGACATCACTCATATATCACTGTACATATATATTTAAACTAGATCGATTCCCCCCTTCCTTTCCTCACCACAATAAAACATATCGTCGCTGGGAAGGCAAAATGGCTTAAGCGACCCTTTGGTCAAAAATGAGTTCAATATGCAGTTTTGATCTGTTTTTTTTCAGCATCGAATGCTCTGACTCTCGTTTGATTCTGAAGACTTTAGTGGCGCTTCAGTCATTTAAAATATATTTACTATTTGGGAGAAGGCGACTCAAGCGAAACAAGTTTGGGTCTTTTTTTAGCTTTTGGTTACTTCAGTTAACTCAGTGAGAGCATTGAGTTACCTGAGATAACTTTTTTTCTCTGAATCCAACTAGGTACTGAAGACATATGAATTTTACTGTAAAAAAAACAACTTTAAAGTGCTCTGGTGTAAACTTAGGCCAGACGCGCACGGGTGACTTTTGTCACAGCAACAGTTTCGTCACCATCTCCAGATCTATTGAAGTGTATGGAGGTCCGCGCACGCAGCGACGTGACATTAGGGTGACTTTTTAGTTCAATTGGGCGGCGACTTTTGAGTGACGAAACTGTCACCGTGTCTGTAAAGTATACTTTTGTATGAACGCTCGCGCACGGGTGACAAAATGTCATTCGGTGACTCGTACCCCTGTTTGAAATCCATTGCTGGAATAAAAGGGTGACGAGTGAAAGTCACTTGACGTGTGCGTGCTCGATTGGAAGACAGTGACAGTGACGAAACTGTTGCCGCGACAATAGTCACTCGTGCGCGCTTGGCCTTACCAAAAGGCCCTTCAGCTCTTTTGCCTTTCCAGCGACGATATTGTTATGTGAATTTTTGATTTATGCTTCTTCTTTTAATTTGTTTTTTCTTTTCACTTTTATTTTGATTTCTTTGTTTACATTAAATTCACTTTCCTATTTATAACTAACCAAGTGGAAACCTGTGTCATATTTAATTATTACCCATTTAATATTTTACCCAATTTGTATGAAAAGAAAGCTTTTGGTCTTTAAAAAAATTATGGCGGAAAAAATACAAAATTCCTTTATTTAGGTAAGTCAAAATGTAAAAATAAAAGAAAAAAATCCTCGCCTACAAAAGGAAGAAAACTGCAAGACAGTGGCTGCAGTCTGTTTACTCGTATATTATGTATGCAATCATTATTAACAAGAATTATCAATGAAACCTAATTATTTTATTAGAAATACCCTTAAACTAAATAATTCAAAATATTTATGGTTTTAAAGTTTCTTTTGTAGAACTCCATTTTAATTTTTAGGTGTTTTAATTTTATGTAAGCAATAATAATAATAATAATTAAAAAACAATAAAAAAAGAATGAAAATAAAAAAAATGTTTTTTTTAAACTAATTATTACAGTTTCTTAGTGAATAAATAAATAACACCCACCCCCCATACACACAAGCTCAGGTTTTTTTTATGAGGGTACATCTTTTTAATGAAAATTTAGAGATAAAACTATGTATTAATATAACGCTTTACAATAAAATGTATTATCTCCTGTGTTGTATAATATATTATTATGTTTAAATAAAAAAAAACTCTCTCAGCGGTATAGTACAAACGAAAGACCCCGCCCCCAAATCGATTCTTCCAAAGCAATACAGGGGGGATTATTCTACTATCTGGTATTTTAACCATCTCCGAAATTATAGATAATTGATCCCGTTTAAAAACTAACTTTTTTGCTTAAACATGGTTTCGCGTACCTACCTACCAGTCACCCTGTATAGAATTTGAGTGAACATGTTTTTTATACACTGACGCGTTTTACATTTTGTATAACGTGGTAGTATTTCGCTTCTATAAACAGAGGCTTATTATGGATCAGTCTGATTTATTCAAGTTAATCACAAGCTTCTGTCAGATGCATCTCCAACCAGACCAACGCAACGGACAACATTTATAATAGCTATAAAATCATCCGACCAGCTGTTTAGCTCTGCCTCGGAATCAACATGATATGTGAGTTTTGGCGTTTTGAATAAACAAAAATAATTCAATTAGTTAATAATAGAAAATACAAAGAAAAAACACATTTCCCATACTTTTTAAAATGAAATTATAGTGAATACTGCACAGGGGTCCCAACTGCTCCCAACCGTCTAGAGCCAGGAAGACTATGGCATCCCCGAATGTGGTATGTTGTGAGGCTGAAGGTAGTAGGGAGAAGAAGAAGATGGGGGGAAGAGGAAGATTGGGATGTACCTGGCTATTCAAATCTAGTTACAAAAAACACGGCTAAAGACATATCAAGCAACGTTTCGATTCTGAATAGTGGTCTTTCACCGGGGCGATACTTAGAGTATCTACCACTTTGGAACGTGCCGCAAATATACTTTTTTATCAGTTTTATATGATTTAAATTGCGTTTTGACACTTATTGATTAAATCAAAAGTTATTGGGGCACGCCGAGTTTGAACCAGCGACCTTTGGATTCGTAGCCGAGCGTCTTACCACCCGATGCATGATGATCTATGCACCCGAGAATCTAATTGAGCATGGTACCATCGTAAGATTCTGTAGATCCTAAATACTGCGATTGGCTGGACATGAGGAAAGAATGCCAGAAAATATGGAGCTCACTGAAATTATCACCAAGTGGATGAACCGGAGGATGCGACCAAGGAGCAGACCGAAGAGGAGGTTGACTAAAGGCGTGGAAGAGGTTTGAAGAAGGATGGAAAGATCAGAGGACTGGAAACGAATGGCTAGGAACAAAAGTTGGCGGAGGAAATTAATGGAGCAAATCCCTAGAATGTAGAACTAAGGAACTATAATGAATAAACGTAGTAGGTAATTGTCAAATGATAGTCTCTAAGGTTAGGTAGATCACGTTTATTTACGAATTAAAACACGATGACGTAAGTAATCACAAAAGGAGAGGTGTTTTCCGTCACGAAGGGTAAACCGAAGTGTCAGCGGGCAAATTCCTCCTTTCCCGCTAGAAACATCTTTCCCGCGGGAAATACCTTCCTCTGCTAGTCTGTTAGGTGCGCCCTGTTGCTGGCCATGTAAATACATATTATAATACGCCTTATAAGAAAGTGAAAGAATGAGAAAAATAGAGTAAAACAAAGGCGAATAAACCGGTTAAGATCCTTTGCTCCGGATCCAGGGGTCATGAGTTCGATAGCCGGTGTTAGCATTTTAAAATTTATTATTTATATGTGTTATTTTACGTAAAAATAATATACGGTTTATTCGTTCTGCGTCCTGGAGTTGTGGAAAAACAAATCATGGATTTTATTCTTTGATCCATTTTTTTAAAAAGTAAAAAAAAATTGAAGAACACACAAAAACGTGACTTACCTTTCCAGTTGTCAAAAACAAACCACTAATCCAAAATGGCTGATAATGCTAACATATGATAAACATATGTGTACCAACATAACAAAAAAAATTCGATAGTCGAATGTACACAGCCCGCGAAAATTCAAAATTCACCTTTTCTTTTGAACAGGCCATGTATATATAAACAGTTTTAAATTAGTCACTTAACTTTGTTGGGAGGAGAGGAAGGTGGAAGGGAACATGGGAATGGGATAGAGGAAGAAGGACGGGAGCAGATGGGAGGTTTGTTTTAATAATCTAGTTTGGCTGCAGTCGGGTCATGGATTATTATTTAATATTTTGTGTAGTTGAGTTAAAGATGTCCATTAGGGGAGAATCAATGTTGAATGAATTTGTGGACCTGAAAATGAAAGTGTTTAGTTAAGAGTTGGTGTTACAAAGAAGGAGGTGGAAAGAAGGTGGCTGTCTGCTGTTACGATTGCAGGAGATCAGGACTATCAACTAAATTGTTTATAATTTTGAATAAAATAACTGAATCCGCTACATTTCTTCAGCAAGTTAATATTATGTTTTTTCGTTAGGTAATGTATTCGCTATCAATAATTGTAGGGATTGTTACGATGTAATATGTATGTATATTTGTATCGTATCTACTGTCATTAATTGTAGGATTTAGTGCCTCACAACTTTACCTACTGTCAATGTTTCTTATTTGTTTTTTTTATTTATAAATTAACGGACTAAAGTCCAATTACAAAAAAGACATATTAAACACGAAATGGAAAAAAGAGCAACAGAGAAAGAATAGCACATACTCGTACATAATAATAATTGAAGCGATGACAAAAATAGGACAAAATAAACATAAGAGAGAACATTCAAGCCATGGTCTAGTCAAAGTTTTGGTAGAATCATAAAGAATGACAAAAATCATTTAGACTCCTACCAAAAATTTGAGTTAACAAGGCTTGACACTCTGGACATTGGAGAATTATACTCATAATTAGTATGGTATAATTAATATGGAGTAATTAATGTATCAAGAGAGTTTTACGGTCAGTGTCTGTTGTATCATCTAGTATTGTGTAACAAAAATCAACATATTTTATATTATTCTACTTGTACTCACTGTCACCTACATCAGAACAGGTTCTAATGACCTAGTGAGGTAGGTAATGTAAATTAATAATGTAATAAACAAAAAGTAAATATATAGTTGGGTATCATTATGGTTAAATTGGTTATTGGTTATTATAAGGGGTCAAGCTTAAAGAATATAGAGTGGTATCTATCCAAGGCAGTGTAGTCAGTTTTTTATGATTTTTACCGAACTCGGCGGACCTGGGCGTGGCTAACACTAAGGCTAGGGTATTTATACATCCATTCTTAGCACATATCGACATAATGATTTTGTTTATTCGTATAACCACTTTTTCACAGTATTGTTATCAAGAAAAATATAGCATATTACCTAAAAAAACCGTTTAGCTATGTCAACTTTAGTGGCATAATAAAAAAATATGTGGGCAGAGTCCCACGGTGATCCAGGAGCCCAAGATCATTGTGACAGTACGTAGAAGCGGTGTATTATATTTGTTGTCTCTTTCTTTCTCGTGGTGTATGACGTAAAAACCCGGAGAAAGTGATTTATCGCAAGTTTGTATAGGTTGGGTAAAAATAATTAGCTCTTTCTCCATAGGCTGTTACTCCAAGGGGTCAAGTTTTGTAGCCGGAAAAGACATGAAATAATAATAAAATGTATTTTATTTTCCATGACGTTTTTTATTCTTGGCACGATCAGTGAATAATTCTCAAACTGGTTATGAATTAATTGTAAAGTAATGGTAGGTATGAACGATTAGCAGTCGGCCCGTTGTGTTTCTCCAACACGACGTGATGCCTAATTAGTTGCCAACGACGATCGGGCAATAGTCTGTGCTTAAAATCAGACATGGATAATTACTATATCTCTTCGGCAATGTTACAAAAAACAACAGAAAGGATTTTGAACCATAGAATATATCCATAAATCGCTAAGTTTGTTTAAGGATTTCGTCTTTTCTTATACTTTGGTGGACCCTAAAGGATGATGGAGAATAAACCATATAAGCGTAAATAATTATTGTCCCCTGAGCACATTTATTAATAAAGAAAAATCATCAAAGCCCACTTTCACAATAACGAAATCAAAAATTAAGTAAATTAACCAACCATCATACCGTTTCTCCCCAGGAGTAAGCAAAGAGGATGGAGCGCCACCCAATTCTGTCTTGGCACACACACCTTCCTTCATTCACATTTATACACCGTCTAATAGATACTCTTCTGTTATTCTGACTCCTGACGTGGTCCGAGTAAAGTTTTTTTTTTTTTTTTTAATCCCTTGTACAGAAATATACATTTTTAACACTTAATACTAACAGTTGTTATAATATCAATTCAGTTTATATACTATGTACAATGTTCTAGTTAATGATAAATACCACCCTAATAAAGAAAATTCTTGTGCTTAGGGAGGGAGTACTATCATGGGTTTCTTGAATATTATTTTTTATGATTAAAAAATGAATATCAAAAGAAAATAATACATTTTAGGTTATTTTATTGAAAAGTGTATTTTGAGTTTTTTTTTTAATTCTTCGTAGTTGTTTACATCTATTATGTATTTGGGAAGTTTGTTGAAGATCTTAATTGCTGAAGAAATGAGATCCCTGACGCGTTCGCTAAAACCGTATATGACCGTGTTAAAACTGTGGATATCCGGAAAGAATGTAAGGCTGATGTAAGCGTAATGAATGAGATTAAAAAGAAACGCTTAGATGGTTAGGGCAAGCAGAGCGAATGGACGAAGGAAAGAGCGTAAGCAGAATGTATGACGCGAAAGTGAATGGTAAAGGAAGTTGGGAACGCCTCAGAAAGACATGGCACGATCACGTGGATCAAATACTTGAGTATGTATGAGACCATGTATAAATGTGAATGCTGCAAGGAGTGTGTGCCAAAACAGAGTGCGAGAAACGGCGTGTTGGTATGTTAGTTAGTTAAAAAGTAAATCACATCACGTGATTTTTCACGGGTAAAAAATAATTAGAATTTACCTAATGAATAATAACAAACAAAGAACTTATCTTCTCTCTTCTATATTGTTCCTATCAAATGATTGCAATAATCATGAAGCCAGAGGAGTCAGAAAGATTGGCGTGATTTTCGCCTATTAGAAGTTGTATAGTTTTATTGCTGGTTATATTTTACGATCAGCCCCCTGCTGCGGCCTCCCCCCCCGACCACATCACATTCTCGATATCCACCTCGCTGGCAACACTCACTGCCAGCCACTGAAGAGACAAACGGATAGAAGTGTGTTGTGAGCGTTTTTCTTACTTACAAAGATTATAGCATCTCTCAAGTAACTCTAAAAAAATCTTAAAAAGAAGCATTAGAAATAAGAAAATCATTAAATAGTAAATGTAATATTTTGAATAATCAAATTAATTTATCTTATAGTCCTATCCTAGATATATTTCCATAAGGTTTTCCATCAAATGATGATAGATTACACTTCTAGGGATCTTCCTGTTCAGTGCTGGCAACCAAGTTACTGGTAGACCAGCGGACGGGCCGGCCGACCGCAGGGGTCCCGGTTCGAGCCTTGCATAAATAATTTATGGGGGACGTTATTTCGTTCGGAGGAGCTCATTAAGACAATTCAGGTATTTAAGAGAGAAGGATTGAACCGTGGGGCTTGTTATGAGTTATTTTAGGCTTGATCTTGAATATCGAGAGAACTTCGAATCCGACATTTGATTCAATTCAGTGGTAAGATTAGAAGCAAAGGCAGCAATCTACAAAAACGGTACTGTAGCATTGACAACTTTTGAATGATTATTAGAAATAAACACAGAATTTTGAGTATCAAAATGTTTGTGTACATTAAACTAGCAACAATTTGAAATAATAATCTCTAAATGTATCAAAATATTCAAAAAAGAAAAATGTATTAAACGCTTTATCAACTTTTCAAGAAATAATTTAGGATGAAAAAGATTGCTGCCTTTGCTTCCATACTCCTCAATTATAATATAATACATTTTTATTGACTTGATAATTTCCTTTGTGAGTACATACGACCGTACGAGTGTTTTGTTTAAATTATCGTAAGTGAATACCGCACAAGAGTGCCAACTGCACCATTTTTTAATTATTTTTTTGCACAACCTCTTACTCCTAAACAATATCTATAGAATGTAACCTCCATGTAAAAACTTTGTTCTTATATTAATTTAATTTAATTTTTTCTTTCTTTTTTCTTTTTTATTACTTTTTATTTTTATTAATATTTACAATTAACATTATATCATTTATGCACACTACGTCTGTCTCGACACAAAACACCGTTTGAAGCCAGTGAGGATATAGCACCTCCAATTATGGGTATTTTATGAGGCTGAAGGTTGGGAAGTACCTGGCTATTCAGATCTGGTCATTAAACACGGCCAAAACCATTTAAAACAACGTTTAGATTCTGAATGGTAGTCTTTCACCAGGGCAATACTTAGTGTCTACAACTCTGGAACTTGCCAAAAATATACTAAAATAACTAACTAAGTATCACGCCGATTCCCCGCAGAGGTAGGCAGAGAGGACGGTCCGCCATACAGATCTGTATTGGCACACACTCTTTGTTTCATTCACATTTATACATCGTCTCATGCATACTCTTCTGTTCACATGTCCGACTCTAGTATTTGACTCTTCCAGGTCTTCTTCAAGGCGTCACCGACTTCTTCTTCCATTAAACTTTAGCGTCATATATTATTGTCATTATTTTTTTCGTTCATTCGCTCTACAGAGTAGTAGATACTCTAAGTGTCGCCCTGGTGAAAGACCACCATTCAGAATTGAAACGTTGCTTGAAATGGCTTTAGTCCCCGTGTTTGGTGACCAGGTCTGAATAGCTAGGTACTTCCCAACCTTCCCCTTCCTCATCTCATTCCCCTCTCCAGTACCTTCAGCTTCACAACATACCCCTATTGCCATAGTCTCACTGGTTCTAGACGGTTGGGAGCAGTTGCCCAAACCATCTAAGCGTCCCTTCCTTGATCCTATATTTTATGCTATTTTATTTTAATTAATTGTGAAATAACACACACATATTAATAAGAACTTTGAACTCGCTACCTCTGAATTCTTAACCACGGAGGCCATCAAACCGTGGAAGTGATATTAATTGAAATTATCAAATTTATAAAAAAATATATATTCAAAACCCTACCTGCGTAATAAAGTGCGTACCTAAAATATATTTTAACAGACATTATTCTATATTTGAAACAGGTGGATTAAAGAAACTAATATGTTTTCTTGTCAAGTCACATTCCGTGATTTTTCACGGATAACAGCTAATAAATAGTAAATTTCCAATTTCCACCCGCTTCGGCCGAGATTTCAATTAAAATAATATGGCACACACCTACAACAATTAATTATGTTTATTGCCTACAATATTTCTTATTTATCTATACAATCTGTAAGATTTTATTTTTGTGGCTGATTTCGACAGATATATTATTTTCTATATTCATTTTTTTCTAAGGAAATGTTAAATATTCCCAGGTTACGAATAACCTGAAAATATTAGAAAAACTCCTACTACCATCATAATATAAACTATAAACTTAATCTTCCCATTAAAAATATTTACTATAACTACTCGATGAAAGAATTACATTTATTAAAACTTTCAGATTTAAGAATTATTTTTGACTTGACTTTTATTTATAAAATTGTCAATGCTAATTTACATGTAGACAGCCCTGATTTATTGAGCCTTGTTTCCTTTTACATACCAACGAGAACTAGTCGATCCAAAATTTTATTTAGCTGTAACAATAACATCAGGACTGAATCTTTCAGATACTCGCTTGTACCTAGATTGCATATAGTTGGTAATACATACGCAGAGGTGGCTGATGTATTAAACTGCACGGAATGCAGATACAAGAAGGCTATAACATCATACCTCTTTAATCAATAGTATTTTTATGAATTTAAACACTATTTTTTACTACTCTACAACTATTTCTTATTTTGTTTGTGCATACGAGTATAGTTTTAATTTTTCACTGTCAATTGTAAACCTTTGAGGACTTCGCTGGCAGAGGAATTGAACTCACGACGCCCGGATGGGAACCCGACGCGTTTGTCCACTCAGCTACCTAACCGGTCACGTTGGAACATCTTTCACTATCTAGTTGTAAATAAATGATTTTTGTCAAATAACTATTTTCCTTGTATGTAATCTTTTACACTTTGCATATCTCGTCGGGTTTCCGTGTCTACGGTTTATTTCATTTCAAATTGTATAAACCCGGCGTGCACAAATACATTTAATTTAATCAACATGTGTCATAACCCCATAACCTTGAGGTAACAATATATGGAGAGAGAGCTAATTCTTTTTACCCAACCTATACAAACTTGGGATAAATCACTCACTCCGGGTTTTTACGTCGTACACCACGAGAAAGAAAGAGACAACAAAATTTCCTAAATTGTCACACCGCTTTAAAGTATTGTGAGAATGTTCTTCGTGTTCCGCGTCTCCGTCGACTCCGTCTACACGTTTTGATATGCGACATAAATGGACATAACTCAACGGTTTTTTAGATCATATGCTACATTTTTGTTTATAACAATACTGTGAAAAAGTGGTTATATGAATAAACAAAAACATTATGTCGACATGTGCTATTAATAGATGTATAAATACCCTAGCTCTAGTCCTAGCCACGCCCAGGTCATATAAAATAATATACAGTATATTTGCGGCAAGTTACAGACTGGTAGATAGATTTACGTACTCTGAATATTGCCCTGGTGAAAGACTATTATTCAGAATGGGAAAGATCACAATTCAGAATCGAAACGTTGCTTGAAATGGCTTTAGCCGCGTTTGGTGATCAGATCTAAATAGCAGAGTACTATCAAACCTACCTCTTACACCTCTCCTTTCCTTAACTACTAATTCTCAAATTGTGTTTTGGTTCTCCTGAACATCTGCGTTAATTGACTTATTCCGTTCTTTCTTGCGCACCCAGATGTGTAAATGCAAGTATTTTATATTGGCACGGCGAAGGAGGGTTCATAATCCCCGATAGTTATCGCTCTAAAAAACATTACTATCCAGTATTGTGCGTACAGTTTATTGTTATACGTCATAAATTAAATCATTTCGTAGTTGGGTGAGCATGATTTTCGTAATAAAAAAAGGGTTGCTTTATAATGTGCAAGCTTTCATACCCTGGCGTAAATACCGATATTGGTAGGTAGGTACTTTTTATACCCACCTACGTTCATAACAAGTAATGGTTTTAGATGAATTAAATAATGTAGATACTTAGAGTATACAAGAGGTAGCCCAAGCCAAAGCCAGTGAAGTCAGTTTTGGACTTGTTTTTGATGATTTTAACATGACTCGGCGCAAATGGGCGTGGCTAAGACTAAGGCTACGGTATTCAAACATCCATTCATATCACATATCGACATAATGTTTTTGTGTATTCGTATAGCCACTTTTTCACAGTATTTTTATCAACAAAAATATAGCATCTAACCTAAAAAACCGTTTAGTTGTGTCAAAGTTTAGTGGCAAAATAAAAAATATGGGCGGAGTCTCGCCGTTAACCAGCGAAATAACCAGCTTAAGATCATTACGATAGTTAATAGAAGCCGTCCAAGAAATTTGTTGTCTCTTTTCTCTCTCATGGTGTACGATGTAAAAAAACTCGGAAAAAGTGATTTATTACAATTTCGGATGGGTTGGGTAAAACAAATTAGCTATCCCTCCATATATTGTTACTTCAAGTGTAGATACGTTACTGAGACACCGCGCGTGACTGCACTAAACTAAGCCAACGTGGCATACCTGAGATTTACTGCGTTTAGTCTCGCACAAACATTCGTTTGACGAACAAGCTGTCACCAACTGCCACACACGCATCGCTGTAAGCTCTTTTCTGAGATAAAACGCCTTCCTGTGCTTTTGACAAGTGTAAAAATCATTCGGGAACAAAAAACAAATCTCATGGAGTTTCTTTTCATGCGAAGTACACACAAATCACTTATTATTTCAATTAATACAATTATTCACAGAGCAAATGGTATAAGTGAGATAGCGAATGCAAAAATACATAAGTGTGTAGAAGACAACCTAGCGACAGTACACGAGTGCGTCGCATGCTACTTCGCTCGTAAGTTCGTTAGGGAAGAGAGGGCTTGTAACGCCGAGAATGTAACGGGACGTTCATATAGCTATCTCATTCATACACACATATTCTGCTTGGTATGGCTATCCTTTTGATGCGTTATAAGATATCAGAGCATGCCATATTTATCGTTCAATTTGTATGAATATGACGTGTCTTGTATTTTATGTCTATGGTAATGGCTATATCATTGCTCTTTTTTATGAAGAATTTGAAACTTGTTCTATTATATGTCGTTACACAAGAAAAGAATCGTTGAACAGTAATGCAAATGTGGAGCAATAATGAAGAGGTAATGAAGTAATAATAATGAAATCTTAGATGTAAGTCACTAGTTATAAGTTATACTCAGTAGTAAGTTACTAGCTATAAGTCCTTATTGTAAGTCACTAGTTGAAAATATTAGTTGTAAACCATTAGTAATAAATCTTAACTGTAAGTTATTGGTTATAAGCTTAAGTGATAAATTATAGGTTAGATAAATTAATTTGTAAAGCGCCCTTTAGGTGATTTTCCCACAAAAACGGCGCTATAAAAGTTATCCATTTATTATTATTATTATAAGGAGCAAATTTTGTTGGTCCTTTCGCGCTCGTTAAAACCAAGTTCGACTGTATATGTATTAAAGGAACAATTCTACATACTTAACTCAAAACTTGAAATTTTGACTCATTCCGTTTTTCTTTGCGCACGCAGATATATATATACAAAACTTTTATTGTTTGTCCTGTAAGCCAGAATGTAATATGAACAAACGAACATTTGTAGCGATTGCAGTGAGAAACATAGCACAACATTGTCTCGGTAAAAGCTATCGAGTTATTCCGTTCACACGATCAACTCACAAACCTTTTATTGGTTGAGTCACGATACTTCTCTTCGATCAATCAATCATCAAATAAATTCAATTTCAAAGAAGAAATCGGTGTATTAAAAAAAAAAAACTCAAAATTTTAAGTGGAAATACTTTCCGATCGAGCTAAACACGTATGTGGGTATTTTATTTTTGATACCAAGTAGGAGATCCCTCTGCAAAATTTGAGATAAAATAAATACTTTTTTTAGTATCTACCTTCCAGTTGATATCTCGTCAATAATGGTTGGAAAAAAACTGTTTTCGAATGTTTAATACATATATCATGTTATTAAAATTCACCCCCTGCCACAAAATGCCTTTCATAAATATTAAATCCACACAAGAGGCCTCGAGGGAAATAATTTCTCTCAAGGCCCATGTCATTTTTGTTCTGTTTAGTTGTGCCTTTCAATATAAAGCGATGGAACTATTCAATGAAGATGCATCTACCTTAAATATATTTAGATGCACATATATAGAGTTCTGTCAAAGCGCACACCAGACACTAAGTTCGGAGAGCGCGCCTTCGGAGTGTCAGGTCCTAAAGCCTGGAATGGACTACCATATGATCTGAGAGTAATAAAAGACTCGACAGAGTTCAGAGCCAAACTCAAAACTCATTTTTTCTGAAAATCATATCCATAATCAAGATGTAACAAGCCCAATAGAACTAAGAAAACTTTTCAGACTCTCATTCCTTAAATTCATTAGAAGATTATCACCATTATCTGTTCTTCACTACGAAAAATTAAAAATACCTCCGATAAACTTTATTTTAAATTTGCTCTCATGCCCTAAAAATGAAAAAATAATAATAAAGATAAAAAAAAAAAAATTAAAAAAAAGTTATTCTAAATTTTAAGTTATTATGATATGGTGATTGTGTTCTGCCAGAAGTGACCTGCCAGGTAAGTATGTTGCTGTATATTTATATAAACTAAGAATTAATATTAAGTAGAAATTAAGATTTGTACAGCGCCCTTGAGGTGATTTTTCACAAAAACGGCGCTATACAAATTATCCAAATATTATTTTTATTATTATTATCTCTTGATGTACGTACAGCATGACCGTTAGGTACATAACGATCTACATTCTCTTAAATTGCCAATTCAACGATTATCTCATAACTTGTGTTTAAGAATGAACCTCTCTTTTATCTTATCTTTTTGTCTTTCGTTGCTAACATTATTGGCGTTATTATATTATATATAATGCGTCACACTACTTCAGTTTGTAATCATATAACTCCTTCGGATATATAATACCTTGTGAAAATTATTATAGATTTTTGTTAAATAAATAAATAATGGCGATTTGCATCAACATGTGTGAACGGGAATTCAAGAAACTAGTTTGATAAACACGACAAATAGATAATACAAATGAATTCCTAAGATGTACTTTATAGAACTTCTCAATAAATATCGCTACTCGAATATCCTAATGTATATATACTTTTATATGTCTATAGCGCCGTTTTCGTGAAAGCATATCACCTCAAAGGCGCACCTACCCACAGGATTGTCAACCACTTCTACCAAACATATTTTCATAATAATAATAATATAAACACATACATTTGTTTTAAACCACTATACTAATAATATTTGGATAATTTGTATAGAGCCGTTTTTGTGAAAAATCACCTCCATATAGATCTTAATTTATAGATAATATTAATTCTTAGTTTATATTAATATATTTTTAAATTAAGTACTGAGAAAATGTACAGAAACATAACTGGCAGGTCCCCCATCAGATAGACACAATCACTTTATTAACTTGAAATTGTAATTACGATTTTCATTTTTTAATTATTTATATTTATTTTTTTCCGATTTTTGTTTTGAATTTGTCGTACAGTACAGGATTTGGTTAAAATTTGTTTGTCTAAAGATGATTCGTCGTGAAACAGATTATGTTGAAATTCTTCTAGTGAATTTAAGGATATGAGAGTCTGAAAAGGCAAGGTTTTAGTTTGGACCGAAATTCTGTTGGCTCGTTATACTTACATCTTAGTTCCGGAGGAAGTTTATTCCAAGCCTTCGGCCCCGAACTCCTGCAGTGCGATCTCCAAACTTAGTATTTGGATTGCGTTTGGGTTCTATCAGCCTTCCGATAGCCGATGACGTTGCTGATCTAAGAGTCGACTGCCTAAGAAGAGTGTTTATTGGAACGCATAGTTCGGTGATGTACAGTGGGGCCATTTCGTTAATGGATAACACCATCTAGCACAACTTGTACTGGATTCATTCAGTGCACTTGAGCCGGTGAAGGTTCCGAGGGTGCTCTGAAATATGCGAATATGTAGATACCCCGGTGATAAGCCTTGCTGCAGCATTAAAAACTGATTGGAGTTTGTTAATTTGGTATTTAGGATATCTGGCGTATACATGTATACCGTTACAGTGATCATATTTTCATTAATTTATTGACTGTTTTTACGTATCGTAAGATAGGTAAAACCTTGGAATAACAATGTATGGAGAGAGAGCTAATTATTTTTACCCAACCTATACAAACTTGCGATAAATCCACCAAGTACACCATGAGAGAGAAAAAGACAACAAAAACAACAAACTGCTTTTATGTACTTCAAGGATGATCTTGGTCTCCCGCGTCTCCGGGGACTCCGCCCACATGTTTTAATATGCGACTAAACTGGACACAACTTAACGGTTTTTTAGGTTATATGCTATATTTTTGTTGATAACAATACTGTGAAAAAGTGGTAATACAAATAAACAAAAACATTATGTCGACATGTGCTATGAATGGATGTACAAATACCCTGGCTCTAGTCCTAGTCACGCCCAGGTCTGCCGAGTCCGGCAAAAATCATCAAAAATTGACTACACTGCCTTGGAAAGATACCACTCTATGTACTCTTATGGTAAAAACAGACAAAAGTATAAATTATAAACAATGATATAACTAATTTGATAATTACATAAGTAAAGGTAAAAGTAAATAAATCAGTGAAAAAGAGAGGCAATATTTAGTAGATGAACTAACAAAAATAGTTTTTAGAGATTCAAAAAAGATAAATAAGTGTTTAATTTGTATGTTCAAATACCGTATTTCTATCAGATACTGTTAATACCTCAGAGCAATAATATACCAGGAGGGATAGCTTTGCGAAACAGTGTAGTCAGAATTGTTGATTTTTTCCTGACTTGGGGGCGTGGCTAGGGTTTTCATTGACACATCTTTTTACATCCATTCATAGCACATGTCGACATAATGTTTTACTTATTTGGTTAACCTCTTTTTCACAGTATTGTTATCAACAAAAATATAGGATATAACCTCAAAAACCGTTGAGTTATGTCGCATTACAAATTGTACGGAGTCGCCGGAAACGCGGAAGACGGAAAACATGCTTACATACCTAAAAGTGGTGCGATATTATGTGACAGCATGTCTTGTCTCTTTCTCTCTCACTGTTAACGACGTAAAAACTTGGGGAAAATGATTTTTCGTAAATTTGTATGGGTTGGGTAAAAATATTTAGCTCTTTCTCCATATATATTCTTACTGTACATTACAAACTTATATGATAGTAACATAAGTTAAGGTTAAAGTAAAAAAAACAGTAAAAACGAGAGGTAATCTTTAGATGAAACCAACAAAACTTGATTTTTTAGATTGAAAATAGATAAATAAGTAATAATTACATCGCAGAGCTTTTAACTAAAAACTGTTTTTTAAAAATTAAAATAATAATAATTATTTTAATAATAATTATTGTTATAAAAAAAAAAAAAGTTAAATAAGTGTTTGTTCAAACACCAAATTATTACCAGGTACTGTTAGCAGATTGTTACTCCAGTACAACAAAGATTTAGCGATTCTTTATCTTAAACGGTTTCCCAGCTGTCGTAACGGACAGCGGTACTAATATAAAGTGCAAAACTTATTGACATAACAAGTCTGCGGTAAACCAAACGCATTCCTTTCCTCCGAACGTACAAAGCATAAGCATACAAGTTCAATTTGTAATTTGAACGCGAGGTGGACTTTTATTAACCCTTATCTGTTCGATTCAATCTGAAAAGTATTCAGTACATATAGTTATTGAAAAGTCGCATAGGAATCAGGATACAGAAAGACTTAAATATAATGGAAAAGGAAGCTTAATACTCTCTCGTCCATAACTATTCTGTAGGAATTTAAAATATATTCGCGTGGGTTTATTTTATGGGCTAACTTTGCTTTTAGCGCCTGTGTCTTGAAAACGAGAAACGCCGTGTACTTTTGCACTAGCCCATTACTTTGTTTATATCTTTGCAATTATTTTTACAGTAACTTTTGCAAATGCATGTGAAGATGCGTCGTTCAAAAAATAAATTATAAAGAATACCGCACAAGCGTTCGACCTGCTCCCGACTGTCTGAAGCCAGTGGGACTATGGCGCCCCTGATTGGGAATGTTGTGAGGTTGAAGGTAGTGGGATGGGAAAGAGGAAGGTTGGGAAGTACCAGGCTATTCAGATCTAGTCATAAAACACGGCTAAAGACATTTCAAGTAACGTTTCGATTATGAATTAATGTCTTTCATCAGGACGATACTTAGCGTATCTACCACTCTGGAACGTGCCGCAAATATACAATATATTATTTTGTGAAATAACACATATTAATTATTTTTTCGTAAGAAGCAATCACATGGTGGTTAGACATTATATTAATAATAAATGAATACTTTGTTTTAATACCACAGAATTTATTATGATGAAGGCAGACCGGTTTCGCTTGAATAAAGCTTCGTCAGGGCACATATAATAACTGAATGAAGTTATTATATGTGCCCTGACGAAGCTTGATCCAGAGCGAAACCGGTTGGCCTTCATCATAATAAATTTTGTGGTTTTAAAACAAAGTATTATTTTATCATTAACATATCAATTAAATCAAATTTATTTGCGCACGCCGGGATTTGAACCCGCGATCTCTGGATTCGTAGTCGAGCGTCTTAACCACTCGACCACGGAGGCTCTCGTTAAATAAGTTAAATGATTGAACCAATCATATATGCAGTTGTCGCTTTCGAAATATACAATGGAACATGGACGAGTCTCATTTTACTACATCAATAAACATTGCAAAAAAAAAAAACTGTGTGAAAATATTTCTATTTTCGAAACTGTTAATTCGTGCTGAAATTCTATTTTAACGATTTAGTAAGAAAAAAATGAAGTTTATTCCACTATTTCTTGTTTAATTAACAGGTCGAAACCGGTCCGGTCTAAAGAAAAATAGTGAAAAAAAGCTTAGATGAATGAAATAATGTAGATACGTTACTGAGACAACGCGCGTGAATGTACTAAACTGAGTCTGAGAGACATACCTGAGATTTACTGCGTTCAGTATCACACAAACAGTCGTTCGACAGA
Source organism: Drusus annulatus (assembly GCA_022651775.1). Lineage (NCBI taxonomy): Eukaryota > Metazoa > Arthropoda > Insecta > Trichoptera > Limnephilidae > Drusus > Drusus annulatus. Next base: position 212,368 of record JAGWCC010000759.1, read on the forward strand.
CAAGCTGTCACGGAAAAACGGTAGGTCTTCAACCGAAATAATGTGAGATAGCGAATGCAGATATGCATAGGTGTGTGGAAGACAACCGTTTCCGTACGTCGTACTCTATTTGGCTAGTCGCTCAGTAAGTTTGTCGGGGAAGAGAGACTATAACAGTAACGCGGGACGTTCATTTAGCTATCGCATCTGTACACACACATTCTGTTTAGTATTGCTATCCTTTTCATGAGCGTTATGAGCCTTGAAACTTGAATCCAGACCGTGCCATATGTATCGTTCGATTTGTATGAATATGACGTGTCTTGTATTTTATGTCTATGGAAAAAGTCATAAAATTTGCCTTTTTGAATCACTGTGTTTAGTTTCTTATCTAATTTGTGAAGTGGTCTGGCATAAGCCAAGTAATCTATGAATCTGAAGTCGAAAGTTTTAAAAGAAGCCAAATTAGATGATAAGATTACGTACCTTCATATATATATATGTGTGTACAATATATAAGTACCTCTTCATGAAATTGTCGGTGGATGTTATTGGAACAATCCATCACCTACCTGAAAAGAGAACATAAGATTAGTATCAAAACTGAGTGACTTGAAAAATATTATATTTACCAGTCATATTTTAATGTTTCATAAAAACCAAGACTTTATAACAGGACTGGTTTACTACATCACAACTTATTGGTAATATAATATAATTTATAGTAAGTACTTACTTAAATTGAACATTACTAAAATTTGCATTAAATATGCTTCGAGTACCTAGTTTAAATGAGGCTTCATAAAATTAACTAAAATAAGTGATTACACATTTGCAGATTTTCGGGGTCAATGATCAACTAAGGAATACATGATCAACAGTGGAATAGATGATCAAAAATGGAATAAATGATCAACTAAGGAATACATAATCAACAGTGAATGGAATAAATTATCAACTAAGGAATACATAATCAACAGTGAAATAGATGATCAACAATGGAAAAAATGATCAACTAAGGAATACATGATCAACAGTGGAATAGATGATCAACAATGAAATAAATTATCAACTTAGGAATACATGATTAACAGTGGAATAGATGATGAATAATAAATGGAATAAATTATCAACAAAGGAATAAATTATCAAAAATGGAATTAATTATCAACAATCGAATTGGTGATCAGCAATGGAATAAAGGAAATGAGAAAAAATACCAGTGATATAATATTTTTTTCCAACAATATAACCCTTTGTATAATTCATAGAATTTAAAAATATTCATTCTTTAGGTATAAATGTTGAAAACGCTAATGACCAAATATAATAAGATCTTGTTTGGAACTTTAGCTTTGTTTGTATTTGGTAATTAGTGGTGTTGCAGTGGAAGGAAAATTCATTACCTAGTAATCAGTGGCCGTCAGTAAACTATTCACAAAATAATTTCGGCAGATAAAAGTACAAGTCATCGCTGAAGTGAATTGAAATATAGTCCATGCTTTACCAAAATAAAATGCACAATAACAACTTATTGCATTGCAAAAAAAAAAACATTAGCTATAACTCGACCATTGATGAAGTGAATGAAAAAGTTGAAATACCAAGATTTCCATTGCAGATTGTGGGTACGGTTGTCACTTGCACAAAGGTGTAATCACGGAGACAATCGCCAACAGCTGAAACAATGCTGTCATTGATTTGTAACTATAACACGATTTTTGTAAGGTTATGTCTCCCGATTATCTGGCATCTTTAATTTGTGTTACAGTTTTGAAATGATGATTGTGTATCGTAAACAATTGGGCGCCTCCGGCCATCCGTGGCGCAATCGCACCCAAAACTAAATGGATTGGGTAGGTACCTACTTTGGCACCACTGTGCCTACCATTGTCTTCTCCACTGGCCTGGAGAGAGGTTTATAGCCCGCCCGTCTATCTCCAGGACAATGGCTTGGTCCATTGTCCTATCCTCTAAACTTCTGTTCGCACTAGGACAGTAAGTCCGGAGCTGGGACAAGAGAGTATTGTCCCCTCTTCGTGTGAACTAGGCATTAAAATCCATCACTCAATAAGTTTGTAGGATGACATATAGTTGGCGCCACTATTGACACATCTATATGCATTTTAGAAAGTAACCACCTTCAAATAATACGTGTCAAAATTTCATAACAATCTGACGTTTAGTTCACAAGTTTCAGTGGTTTTAGTGACGCTACTTTTGTAATTTTCAAGACAATGGAAATTCGTGTGTTGATAAAGCATTGCTTTTTAATGGAAAAAATACCGTTCAAGCAAAGCAATGACTTGACAAGTGTTTTGCGAACTCTGCTCTATGGAGAAAAATGGTAGAGAAGTGGTTTGCTGGTTTTAAGGACAGCCGTACAAACACTGATGATGTGCTAAATGCTCTGGTTGCCCAAATTCGGAAGTTGTTCCAGAAAACATAAAAAAGGCCACAAAATAGTTTTGTCCGATCGTCAATTGAAGTTGCCTGAGATAGCTGACACCTTAAAGATAGAAGCAGTGTATTCACCATTTTGCATCAACATTAGCTCATGATAAAGCCTTGTTCGAAGGGTGGGTACCGCGTTTGCTCACAGCCGATCAAAAACAACAACGCGTTGACGATTCAGAAAGTCACAAGTCGATAGCAACAATGACAATATTGCACAAATTTTAAAAGACCACCATTCAGAATCGAAACGTTGCTTGAAATGGCTTTAACCATATTAGGCGACCAGATCTGAATAGCCAAGTACTTCCCAATCTTCCCTTTCCCCATCTATTTTCCCTCCCTACTACCTTCAGCCTTACAATATACCCCAATTAGGTATGCTACAGTCTCGCTGTCGGGACTCTTGTGGGGTATTCACCGTGAAAAAAATATTTTGAAAATGTAGTCACTCCTAAATTTTAAGGTCATTTATGAATATGGGAACCCTTGACATTTGGTATACAATGAAATAGAAAACATTCTGTAATTTTGTCTTACTTGTGAAAATAACAATGTTGTCGCCGGAAAGTCAAAAGGGCTGAAGTACCATTTGGAAAGTTTACATCAGAGCACTTGAAATTTTTTATTTGTTTGACAATAAAATTCATAAGTCTAAAAGAGTCCCAATCGTGTGTCGCTTGAGTCAAGGCTTCTTTCAAATGGTAAATAAGATGGCTGGCAAAAGTCTTCGCAATCAAACAAGAGTCAGAACATTCATCCAAAAACATTCACAAATCCATTAACGAAATGGCCCCACTGTACATCACCGAATTATGCGTTCCAGAAAACATTCTTCTAAGGCAGTCGACTCTTAGATCAGCAACGTCATCGGCTATCGGAAGGCTGATAGAACCCAAACGCAATCCAAATACTAAGTTTGGAGATCGCGCTGCAGGATTGTCGGGGCCGAAGGCTTGGAATAAACTCCCTCCGGAACTAAGATGTATAACGAGCCCAACAAAATTTCGGTCCAAACTGAAAACTTAAATTTTCAGACTCTCACATCCTTAAATTCATTAAAAGAATCTCAACATAATCTGTCTCTCGACGAATCACCTTTAGATATACAAATTTTAACCAAATCCTGTACTGTACGACAAAATCCAGGAAGTACATTTTTTTATTTCGCTCTCATACCCTAAATCAAAAAAATACATATTTATAATTTTAAGTTAATAAGTGTGTCTATCTGATGGGACCTGCCAGGTTAGTATGTTCCTGTATATATTCTCATTTAAACTAGGAATTAATATGTAATAATAGAAAATAAGATCTGTACAGCGCCTTTGAAATGATTTTTTACAAAAACGACACTATACAAATCATTATAATATTATTATTATTCGATGCAGAAAAAAAACTGATCAAAATTGCATGTTTAACTCATTTTTGACCAAAGTGTCGCTTAAGCCTTTTTGCCTTTCCAGCGGCGATATGACATAAAGAACTAACCAAGCATTTGGCAAGGACCGATGGCTCATTACTTTTGATTACCTATATATATATATATATATATATATATAGGTAGGTAGTTGAAATAGAATTGCGTAAAAGTTTTACATTGAAAGCTCAGACATACTTCACGCTGTACGGCGTTGTTAAAGAATAGTAAAAGTTTGCAGAATCCAAAAGAATATCAGCTGGCGCCGCGATTAAAATGGATAATCGCATGCGGTCCGTGTGGCCCATTCAATTCCTCGGTAAGTACACCGTCGTAAGTGCATTGTCAGATAATTCCATTTCATTACCTGCATTGCGCAAATACTTTGATTTGCGGATTTGCGATTCTATATATTGATATTACCTTCGTTAAGTTTAGGGTCAGCGAGAATCGAATTATTTGAATACTAGTTGATAGAAATAACGAGACGTAACTTGACAGGCCACGAAAAAATATTAGTTCCATTTCGAATGTAGAATAATGCCTGGTAAAATATATTGTAGGTAGGTAGGGATTTAAAAATACTATTTTTAAATTTGACGATTTGTTAGTTCCAAATTTCAAAAGTTCACACTTGCACGGTCGTAGGTAATAATAGTAACCTACTCACAAATAAAATTATTTAAAGTTAATATTATGTAACGATTTTAATAATAGCAGATTTTTAACATTATTCCACTAATTTTTCTTAAATAAAAAATAAGAAAGTAAAAAATTTGGTGTTATTAGAACAACTTTTATTAATTTATTATAAATTCCTTTTACATAAAATTTTATTTTGTAAGAAATCGATCGGACAATACATGGCAACATTTCACGAAGTAATAGAATTTAATAATGTACCTACCTAATCATTTATTTACTTTGATAAAAAAATACAGTTTATACCGCACAAGAGTCCCAACTGCTCCCAACCGTCTGGAGCCAGTGAGACTATGGCATCCCCAATCGGGGTATGTTGTGAGATTGAAGGTGACGGGAGGGGAAGGATATGGGGAAGATGAGGTTGGGAAGTACCTGCCAATCTGGTCACTAAACACGGCTAAAACCATTTCAAATAACGTTTAGATATACTGAAGAGTATCAACCATTTTGGAACGTGCCGCAAATACACTATTTTTTTAATGTGAATTAAATGTGTTATGGCGCATATTAATTAAATTAAATTAATTTGCGCACGCAGGGTTTGAACCCGCGTCCTCTGGATTCGTAACCGAGCGTCTTATCGTTCGACCGCACAAGCCGTCAAATGATCTTGATGCGAAGCAAGCAGTTAGATTCGTTCACCATACAACAGGGATATTCTTTAAAAAAGACTTTAGGGTTTTTAATCCAGTAAAGATCTTTTCCCTAAGAAAACACTAATGTAAAAATAAACTCAGTCAAGTAAATAAAACCATCAGATGGTGATAGTAATAAGGCCTAATGAGCCGCAGTACTAGTTAGATAGACATTATGAGGGGTATTTGTATAAGCCCCAGCTAGTTAGTAGAGGATTACGAAAGAATCCATAAAATCAAAATCAAAATTTAAAAAAGACCCTAAAAATTGAACCATATTACATGTAATAAAAAACCTACCTTTAAATTATTTTAATATAAATATAATCCTTTTGGTTTTGAAGACAATGTCTTTGATTTTTATATAATTCAATTGAATTAAATTTAATATTATTATTATTGAGTTCTGCTATTTTATATAATAATAATAATATTAAATTTAATTCAATTGAATTATATAAAAATTAAAATGGAGTTCTACAAATTAAACACAAAAACTATAAATAAACAATGTCTTTGAATAATTATATTTTCAATCATAACAATAAATAACAGTAAAATTGTCAATTTGGTACTTGATTTGACCCGCATTCTTATCGGCTTAAAACAAAATTAAATATCTCGGTGGGAGGGCTGGCGCGGAATACGCTTGAAGCAGGAAGGTGTGTACTCTCTGTTTAATAATGTCGTTACTCGTTACCTTTTGTAGACGGTACTCATACTACACTTACGCCTAGTGGCTAGTGGCGTTGGGTGGCCGACCTTCTAGCGCCCAGTGGCTCAGTGTCAGTTGTTTCGGCGATAATATTGGGAAAAAATAACCATCTGATATGCGAACCGTTCAGTGGACTAGTGCTTAGAAAATATACATTAAGGCTCATTGCTAAATAAAATCTGTACATATTAATGCCATATGAATGTTCTAAGCGAAGAGGCGGCACAATGCGCGTGGCGCGTTGTGCGCATACCGGTCACATGTCTGTCGGTGTCAGCAAAGAACGTGTTAATTTTGGTATAAAATGTTCAACAAGACAATTATATATTTCAAAAATAGAAGATTCTTCCTCTCTCACCGGAATCTTTACTTTCCTTTTACGATGTTATGAAGATAATAATTGTTTAAAAGAGAGTGCAGTGGTTATCGTCAGCTCTTTTAGGACGAATGGTTCTACGTGATGTCTAGGGTATTTGCAAAGTAGAGTCTGTTTATGTTTTCGTAGAAAGCAATCACTCCGTGGTTTGACATATTTAATCAAGATTTTTTTACATGAATGCCGCACAAGAGTCTCAACTGCTCCCAACCGTCTAGATCCAGTGAGACTATGGCATTCCCAATAGGGGTAAGGTTGTGAGGCTGAAGGTAGTGGGGAGAGGAAGAAGATGAGAAAGGCGAAGGTTGGGAAGTACCTGGCTATTCAGATCTAGTCACCAAATACGGCTAAAGCCATTTCAAGCAACGTTTCGATTCTGAATGGTGGTCTTTCACCACGGCGATACTTATAGTATCTACGACTCTGGAACGTGCCGCAAATATACTATATTTTTATTTTATATCAATTAAATGTGCTATGACACATTTTAATTAAATAAAATTTATTTGCGCACGCCGGGTTCGAACCCGCGACCTCTGGATTCATAGTCGAGCGTCTTACCACTCGACCATGCAGGCCGTCAATAACTTTGATGAAATAATAACTTTGTATAAGACTATGATTATCGTAATAATTCTAATATTTCATTTCAAATTGTCTGTCTCTTTCTCTCTGTTCTTTTGTTAAAATTTTCAGTGTTATTCTGCTGTTTTTTAATTTTGTTTTTTATTGTATTCTCCCTCCATATGTATATATAACCGCACACTTTGTATTTTTCTTGTTTATTTTAATGTTGTACCCTGATGTTGCTTAGGCTAAGCGAAACAGGTCGGTCATAAAAAAATGAAATAAAATCTGTAGTCTTACACAAAGTGATTATTTAATTTTCATTAGATTCTGTTTCTTTATTTATACTGTTGGATCCAGGTTATTCCACAGGGCATTGCACTGATCTCACCTTTGTCTTTCGAACTTTGAAATTTTTGACATACTTTTGTTTGTTTTGATTGCAACAATTTTGAGGAAATTGTTATACCATTCTAACGAGTGACTTTTGGTTGTCACAAAAATACCAAAGGTCATAGAACACATCCCTGGGGGACTCCTTTACGAACATTTAACTCTTTCGATGGAATGTATAAAAAAGGTCCGAAGGCGAAACGTTTTTATGGATAAAATGTAAACACTCGTTTGACAAAGACAGAGATGTGAAAGTCCTACACACGTGCGTGAAAGGACAAAAAATTAGACAGACTAGAATCAATGGAAATAACCCGTCTAACTAATAAAGTTGACCCACAATTTGTCATGAATAAACAACTAGAATCATTTGTAAAGTCACCGCTATTATACCCATTATAATTTTATCATCCGATCCAATGTAATAATGTATATTCCTAACTAAAAACATATCATAATGTAAATGCACTTAAAAAAATCCCAAACAACAATCAATAGGTAATAACAATAAATGTAAGTCATTACCAAAGTGCAGAGCACTCAAAAAATTCCTTGATACCGAGAAATTATAATAATAGAAGTAATCTACTCTAACAGTGCATAATGAATAGAATCATAAAACTAATATACCATAATGTTGGGAGTAACCCAATAATTAGAAAATTATGTTGTACATCTGACATCACAATTGAGATGGGAAAACCTAAAGTAAACTCATTAACAATCAGTATTCACCAACCTTTCATTATATAAATACATTGTCAATTCATATTTATAGAAATGCAACTGTAACCCATCTTAAATATCAAATAAAATAAATAAATATTCCAGATAGATATATAAAATAGTAATACCAATAAATTAAAAGTAACTTTTACCCTGTAACTATTAAAATCATGCAACAATACTGATGAATATAATTAAAGTAAAATCATTGTTTACCACCCCTAACATCCCCAAAAAATAGTATATAAGCCGTAGGTTAACAAACATTTGTACTAGTCTGAAGATGAAACCGGTCCAGTCAAAATAATAAAAGTGGAATAAAGTTACAAATTTGTTTTATTAAATCATTAAAATGGAATTCCACCACGAATTAACAGTTTCAAAATTAGAAATAATAAAATCTGTAGTCTTACACAAAGTGATTATTTAATTTTCATTAGATTCTGTTTCTTTATTTATACTGTTGGATCCAGGACTCCACAGGGCATTGCACTGATCTCACCTTTGTCTTTCGAACTTTGAAATTTTTTGACATACTTGTTTGTTTTGATTACAACAATTTTTGAGGAAATTGTTATACCATTCTAACGAGTGACTTTTGCAATAAAAATACCAAAGGTCATAGAACACATCCCTGGGGGACTCCTTTACGAACATTTAACTCTTTCGATGGAATGTATAAAAAAGGTCCGAAGGCGAAACGTTTTTATGGATAAAATGATAATTGATTTGTTACCTACGATGAAATTTAATCCATGATTTTCTTTATTTTATGCTCATTAGTTCGCTCTCATCTAGGATATGCCAGTGTCATTTGGTCCCCTTCCTATACCATAGATATTCATCTCATGGAATCCGCACAACATCGCTTCTTACGTGGTTTGCATGGAGATTGGGGCGAGAAAGAGGCGATTATTCATGTGATGAAATTCAAATTGAAAATTTCTTCATTAGAAAAGAGTGGGAAAGACTGTGATTTACTGTCGCAACTTATTCAGTTCATCATTCTTCGTCGTAGACGCAGAAGCAATGAATTGCTGTTCCTCAATCATCACTCTACTAATTATAGGTATCATTCTCCACTGTCGAGACTTGTTAACTTAAGCCATGGTCTTAACATTTTTGGTGGCAGTCTAAATGATGTTTGTCATTCTTTACGACTCTACCAAAACTTTGAATTGACCTTGGCTTTGATTTGAATGTTCTTTCTTATGTATATTTTGTCCCATTTTTGTCATTGCTTCATTTAATATTATGTATGTGCTGTTATTTCTCTGTTGCTCTTTTTTCCCATTTAGTGTTTTGTATTTTATTTTGTAATTGGACTTCAGTCCGTTAGTTTATAAATAAATTTGGTTAAAAAAAAGATCAATTAAATAAAAAACACACGTTGTTTAAATCCACTTTATTTTTGTATTTGAAATTTGAAGCAATATGCTTACGACAATAATGGATACGACAATAATGGATACGACAGCACTTTAATTGATAGAATCCTTAACAAAAAGATACGACGTCTATCCACCAACAAATTTTTATTTAACAGTACCCCCACCTCTAAAGTAACTAGCAATAATCAATATCATGGGTGGCGCCGAATTCTATATATTAATAATTTTTCATCACTTAGTACCATTAAATTTCCTTCAGAAATAAAACCCGCATATTATACCAATAACAACTTAGGAAAATTTTTAATTAACTGCAAAGATAAAGAAAACAATTTGAGCCATTCTGGCATTTATAAACTTACATGTAATAATTGCCCTTCTTTTTATATAGGTAAAACTGCCCGTAATTTTAATGTTAGAGTTAAAGAACATATGCGATGTTTGAATAGTGTAGGTTTTTCTGAATTTGCGGAACATCTAATAAGCAAGAATCATTCCTTCGATCAAAATACGGGAATTAATATTCTACATAAAAATGGAATAGGCCTACGGCTAAACAACTTAGAAGCCCTGGAAATAGCTAAATCAGTAAAACTTAATGATAATCACCTTTTAAATAACCAAAAAGAATTTAACTTATAGCCCTATTCTAAACATGTTTCCCTTCCCTCCACCTCTTTCCTCCCCCTCAAACTTGACGTTCTGCTACCCCCTCTATCTTTCCCTCGCCCACTTAACTAAATACATTATATGATACGTTTCTTTGGTCCTATTGTTATATTGTTGTCTCCCTCCTAATACTATATGTTCCTTTTCCCCATGTTCACCATTATATATATATATGCACATTCCTCTAATTTCATTAGTATATTTTTAAGTCCCGATGAAGACTCAGCAGAGTCGAAACTAGTTGACTTATACAAAAATAAAGTGGATTTAAACAACGTGTGTTTTTTATTTAATTAATCATGTCAATCCACAAAGTGTTTGCTTTTTCTGATAATTTTAAAAAAAGATCCACCAGTAAGAGGATTTTTTTGTGCAACCCATTCTGGCGTTATTTGTTTATAATAACCTCTTGTTGTTGTCAACCTCTGTTTTCGATAGCAACTATCGACGACTAAGGCAAGTACATTTATTGCATATTAGTTGCTCATTACAATGGCGCCTTTGTTGTCTAGGAGGAGAGAAGACAGTACTTACCTATACGTGCATGCAGTGGACCCCTGAAATTATTATTTTATCGCATGGCAACATAACATAATACGCGCACTGCTGAAAAACTTCGGAACGGACACAAAGAACTTTGAGTTTGAATTGCTCGAGTGTTGAGTGACAGCTGATAAATATGATTTGTTTTAATCGTGAAATTGTGAAGTTTGTGTTGTTATTGTTTACCATTCGGGTTATTACAACGTAGACTGTGCCCTGACGAAGGAAGACTTATTCTGAAACCGGTTGACAGTTTAAATAACAGCAATTCGCAAAAATGCTGAATTTCCCTGCTACGTTGTGACGTGAAAAAAAAATCTACCACCCGAAATCACAAAATTTTTCAAAAATATTATATAAATGTTTTACGACCTCCGTAGTTAAGTGATAAGACGCTCGACTACAAATCCAGAGGTCGCAAGTTCAAACTTTTTTATTTAATAATATGTGTTATTTCAAATTTAATTAACATACATATAATACATGCTATATTTGCGACACGTCTTAGAGTGGTAGAGACTATCGTCCTGGTGAAAGACCACCACTCAGAATTGAAACGTTGCTCGAAATGGCTTTAGCCGTGTTTGGTGTCCAGATTTGAATAGATAAATACTTCAATATACTTATACATAATATACTTCCCAACCTTTCTCTTCCCCATATCCTTTTCTTCCACACTACCTTCATCCTCACAACATACCCCGATTGGGGATGCCATAGTCTCACTGGCTCTAGACGATTAGGAGCAGTTGGGACTCTTGTGCGGTATATGGTACACTAAAAAAATAAATAAAAAAGTTCAGGAAACCAAAAATAAGTCATATTTTTCGAAATATTGCATCAATTTGTGTCAGTATGATTAATTATAATACAAGCGTTAAATAAGCATGGTTTCTGATTTAATAAAAAAACAGATTAAATAGTATTCCTCGAAGTAATTAGCTTATTTCCGCAATGATTAATCTCTATTAACGAGCATATTTCGTCGCTGTGGGTCTTGAACCCGGTCTCGCGAAAAAAGCTCATTTAAATCACGTTCCGTTGCCATTCTGACGGACGTGTTACGTAACAACAAGCAAGATGGAAACATCTAATTAAAAGCGCTTTTTGCAGTGCTTACCTACGGCCGCTTTTTTGGTTCGAACTGATCGTTGTTCGCTCGCCGAGTGTACTTAATGGCGACATAAATCAACGCGCGACTTGGCGGCCTATAAATAATAATTATTATTCTTGAACATTTGATCGGCCATACATTTGCCGGCGGGACCGTTAGGGAGGCGACTCTCGTGATCGCCATCGGTGGGTTATCGTTATGTATTTCTAGTAAACAAACAAATACATTATTTATAAATAAAACAGATTTGATAAGAGCCTCAACTGCTCCCAACTGTCTGGAGCCAGTGGGACTATGGCATCCCCGATAGGGATATGTTGTGAGGCTAGAGGTAGTGGGGAGGGGAAGGATATGAGGAAGGGAAAGGTTGACAAGTACCTGGCTATTCAGATCTGGCCACCAAACACGGCTAAAGTCATTTCAAACATCGTTTCAATTCTGAATGGTAGTCTTTAACCAGGGCGATACTTGGAATATCTACCACTCTGGAACGTGCCGCACACTTTTTGTTTTTGTTTAGTTTAATTTTGTACCTTGATGATGCTTATGCTAAGTGAAACCGTCGGTCATAAAAATAAAAATAAAATCACTAGTCTTATACGAAGTAATTGTTCCATTTTCATTAGATTATTATTTAATTTAAGTCCCAATTCAAAGTGTTTGAAAGAGAGAGTACGAGAACAGCGTGCAATATAGATGAGGATGATTAATGTTTGGAGCAAGTGGATGAGTTTGTGTATTTAAGAAGAATGTTAACGAGAAATTGAAAGGCTGATAAGGATATTAACAAAAAGGTGAATTCAAGAAACTCTATTAATAGAGGACTGAACGCTGTTGGCGTAAACTATCCAATTATCAAAAAAGCGAAGCTAGCAGTCCACAAGGCAGCGCTTATACCAATCCGGATGTATGGCAGTGGGGCATGAAACTGGAAGAGGAAGGATGAAAGTAGACTGAATGCTGTAGAAATTGTATTCCTGAGGCGTATGTGGGGTAAAGCCATGTATAACCGTGTTAAAAATGTGGGCATCAAAATATGGTCATTTTGGCAAAAAAATAGTTAAATATGGAGTTTTGATGAGTTTTTTTTTCTGCTTCGAATAATGTTCCGACTCTCTTTTGATTCTGAAGATTTCTCTTCAGCCATCTAAAATACATTTACCAAGTGCTCTGGTGTAAAGTTCCCAAAATTGTACTTCTGCCCTTTTGCCTTTCCGGCGACGATATGACGCAAAAGTGAATGAGAGAAGAAGTTGGAAACGCCCGAGGAAGACATGGGACGATCAAGCGAATCAAATACTTAAGTCAGGCCATGTCAAGAGTCAGAATATCAGAAGAGTATGTATGAGACGATGTATTGATGTAAATGAAGTGGAGTGTGTGCCAAGAGAGAGTTGTATGGTGATTCGTCCTCTCTATCTACCCTTGCGGAGAAACGTGGTGATAGTTAGTTAGTTAGAATCTAGTTAATTGAAGATCAGTGTCCCTATAAAAAAAAGATAAAAACGTCGGTAAATATGAAACGATCACAAAACATCAATATTACACAAAATTCCTTGTATTATATTTCCACCGAAAACTTGGGTAAGAACTGAGTATCAAAGTTGTTCAACTGTCGATTTTGCGATTATTATTGCGATGTTTCCGCGGCATCCCTAGGCGCATACGTACGCGGGAGAGGTAAAAAGTTACCGCCGATTAAAAATGTCGATCTTTCTGATAAATTATTGCGCCGCTCGATTTTATAGTTTTATCGAAGCCCTCTCTCTGTCGGTCGGGCGTCTCAAAACGAGAAAGTAAGAGATAAAACGTCAAGACAGTCGAGGATTTTTATTTTATTATGCCGTTGAACGGGAAAATCTGCAGCAAAGAGTCAGAGTAAAAAGCTTTATTAGAACAGTTCAGCTTTAAGTAGGGAGCTGATATTCGGTCAAGTAGCAAAACAAACATTTGCGGAATTTGAATGCAAGATTATCGACGTATTTATAAACATATCGTCGCTGGAAAGGTTTGAGCAACACTTTGGTAAGAAATATTTATTTAATTTCATCTTTCTCTTCTTTTCCCTTTTATTTATTTTTCCTTTTATTACTTTTTTATTATTGTGTACAACCTAAACAATATCTATAAAATGCAACCTCCATGTAATAACTTTGTTATAATTTTCATTTAATTTCATCTTTAATTTATTTTTTTCTTTGTCCTTCTTATTTATTTTTATTTTATCTTTATTAATATTTACATTTAATATTATATAATTTATGTACACTACGTCTCTCTCGACACAGAAATATCCTAGTGAGACAGACATGGACCAAACCCATGTATTTTTAGCAAGAATAAATAAATATGCTGTTTTGATCAGTGTGTTTTCCTGCATCTATTCAAAAATAAATAATAGTGAATACCGTACAAGAGTCCAAATTGCTCCCAACCGTTAGAGCCAGTGAGACTATGGCATCCCCAATTGGGGTATTTTGTGAGGCTGAAGGTAGTGGGGATGGGAAGGAGATGGGGAAGAGAAAGGTTGGGAACTTGGAGTAACAATGTATGGAGAGAGAGCTAATTACTTTTACCCAACCTATACAAACTTGCGATAAATCACTTTCTCCGGGTTTTTACGTCGTACACCATGAGAGAGAAAAAGACAACAAATATAATACACTGCTTCTATGTACTGTAAGGATGATCTTGGTTTCCTGCGTCTCCGGGCACTCCGCCCACTAATTATGCCACTAAACTTGACACAACTAAACGGTTTTTTAGGTTAGATGCTATATTTTTGTTGATAAAAATAAAGTGGCTATACGAATACACAAAAACATTATGTCGATATGTGATATGAATGGATGTATAAATACCGTAGCCTTAGTCTTAACCACGCCCAGGTGCGCCGAGTCATGTTAAAATCAAGTCCAAAACTGACTTCACTGCCTTGGCTTGGGCTACCTCTAGTATACTCTAAGCTCCTTCCTTTCCTTAAGAATATCCTCTACACAGCATCCCCAAATATGACATATCATGATAAAAATGATTTCCCCTAGGATCACCGGTGTAGAATTAATACAATAAAATATATTGAAAAAATTACCAATGGCTATGGGTGGGGGAGATTATAACTGTTGAATTTCAAAGTGATAATTTGTTAGGTTAGGTTAGGTTATGTTAGGCATGAAGGCACTACCTTCATGTTTTTCATCCAGTTCCTACCTCATCCAAACTATTTTACTACATTCGATTTCCGTATTCAAAAATACTGTGTTCGAAACAATTGACAATCAAACGAAAGAGTTTTGACGTGAAAAAACGTGTTGCTCGTTGGTTTTTCGCATGTTCGTCAGTTTATTGTTTCGATCTGTTTGTGTAGTTGTGTAGTGTTTTGTCATGATTCGTTTCGTTAATAATGCAACTGTGTAAGAAGAATCAAAAACTTTAACTTCAACTACATCGGTGAGTGAATGGTTTCCAATTTTCCTATCATTCCATAACCGTTCAACAAGCTACAATAAGATACTTGTATCAAGTAGTATAGTTTAACGTTTACAGTCTTCAAGAACTTCAACTACATCGGTGAGTGAATGGTTTCCCATTATCTTTTCATTTCATAATCATTCCACAAGCTACAATTAGATACTTGTATCAAGTAGTATAGTTTAACGTTTACAGTCTTCAAGAACTTCAACTACATCGGCGAGTGAATGGTTTCCAGTTTTCTTTTCATTAATATCTAATAATAGAAAATAAGATCTGTACAACGCTCTTGATGTGTACTTTCACAAAAACGGCGCTTTACAAATCATTCAAATATTATTATTTTTATTCCGCAATCGTTCCACAAGCTACAATTAGATACTTGTATCAAGTAGTGTATAGTTTAACGTTTACGGTCCACTATTTTCCAAATTCACCTGAAGCTGAAAACACATTCGGTGGTTTTATCGCAGCTTCGGATCCAACATTTACTATTGTGAGATGTAAGTCGGTAGATTATTTTATAAAAGAGAAGGTACACGTGTGGTCGCGTGCATTCACTTCAAAGTTTCAAAGGCAGCTGCGGAATAATAAGAGTTAAGCACCAGAGGAATATGTGTTTTTTGCTCTGCGGTAGAACGAGCGCGGGATTAGATAGCCAATTAACTCGGAAAAAAATA
Organism: Drusus annulatus; assembly: GCA_022651775.1. NCBI lineage: Eukaryota > Metazoa > Arthropoda > Insecta > Trichoptera > Limnephilidae > Drusus > Drusus annulatus. The sequence goes on from JAGWCC010000759.1 coordinate 228,209, forward strand.
CATGGCGAGTCGATTACAAGGGACGCATAATTCTTTATCACAGTTTAATGTATTCGCCGGCACGTACTGGACACCGAACCCTCGGGGTATGATATTCAATTATTATTGGCTAAGATGATAGAATGTACTTCCGTAGTGACCGGCAATGATTGCCATTGTGATAACATATTATTTAAATAATTCTAGCTTCCTTTATTATGAATTAATAAATTTAAAGAAAACATTTAAATTTCAGCAACCAAAAATACAAGCTTTTTGGCTTTCCAATACAAAAGCAATACTACAAAATAATGATTTATCTGTTAATTCTTTATGTGCAGTTGCGCAATCTTTTAAATTCTTCATGAAATGCATACAATTTTAAGTAAAACGTTAAGCAATGCCTTCGCTGGTTTTCAAACTGCACCATTCACTGACGTTTTAGTTTATTTTTTCACAGAATTTAAAGATTACAGTTAAAAAAAATTATTCACTTAAATTTTCATTCACTATTAAGGTATATTGCTGACAGGGGCGGCTGGGCTTGGGATTGTAGAGCGAATGAACAAAGAAAATAGTGTGAAAATAATGTACGACGGGAAACTGAATGGAAGAAAAAGTCGGGGGGGCCCGAGGAAGACATGGCACGATCAAGTGAATCAAATACTTGAGTCGGGCCATGTCAAGAGTCAGAATAACAGAAGAGTATGTATGAGACGATGTATAAATGTTAATGAAACAAGGAGTGCGTGCCAAATACAGAGTTGTATGGCGGTCCGTCCTCTCTGCCTACCCCTGCGGGGAAACGGCGTGTGATTTGTTACTTAGGAGCGGCTTTAAAATTACATTGGAATAAACCTTCGGGTGGGTTTATTACCTTCTGGAAGGTAACATAGTTATTAGTGGTAAGAATCTCATGTAATTGTCAGCTTAATTTTTGACAGTTGATTCCATCTGATTTTCCCGTTTTGGTTGCTAATTGTGCTTTATAGCAGAAGATGTCCGCCTGAAGGTGAAAGTGATCCAGTCAAAAATAAATAAGAGGAAATAAGTTATACAGGTTTTTCAATCGTAAATTCATATTAAAACGAAATTCCACCACAACTTCAAAAAAATTTTTTTTTTCAAAAGATATGTTTTACATTATATATTGGACAAGGTTTTAAATTCAAAGAAAGTAACGCGTACACAAATAATTGATTGTTTTAGAGTTATTTAGTATTTTTAGTGGATATTTGTCGACAACTATTTTTGACTTAACTCTTCAAAAACCTGCTAAAAAAACCGCTGGTGTTGTTATATTAAAAAATGACATCGAGCAAAGATTGATTTTACCAAAGGCTATTTTTGCAATTTGTTAAAAATTTTGCAATCAGTCAAATGTGCATCCCGAAGAATCGATCCGCAAAACTTGATTACTAATCTCGGTCTGTTGTATCACTGGGTACGTCACTTGGTAAATAAAATAAAAAAATTGATGACAAATTTATGTTTTATAAAAAGATTAATCTATTTGCACAATGAAACACTCGTACAGTAGTTGGCTTAGGTGTCGCCCCAGTTCCTGTTCCTGTTGAATGCCCCCCTCCCCCTCCCCATTCGGCCAGACAGCTTCCGGTGCGTAAAGGCTCGCCCGGTGTCGGGGTGGAGTGGGCACATCCGTTTCCGCGCCCCGCATCTGCCCAACCAACCCGCGAATACAGGTACCCTCCTACCTAGTTAGTTGAGAACTAAGTTTTAAATTTCAATTTCAATATCAATTGAACGGAAGTGATTCTCAATGTGTGGAATTATAAATATTTGCTTTTGATATACAGCAGAAAAACTGACGCTAACCTATGTGAGCAGAAATAATCGATTAATTAGTTGCTATTAATTATTTCGTTTTCTTTAATTTATAAGGTGACAGTTGATTATTGAAAGAATATTAACAAACTTTAAATATTAAAAAAAGAAAAAAACACAATAAGAAATAAAAACTATCCGGAAGCGGCGCATCTACCAATTCTGACATTCCAACCAATTCAATAAGGGTCATTTTTAAGAATCACACACTAAGTATTAGAGATGGTCGATATCAGAATCGGGTGTACCTGCGGTTCCAGTTGCGGCAAAGAACCGGTTATTTATCCAGTTAATTTTGGAACCGGTTCCTGGTGTCATAAAAAGTTCCACGATGGAATTTTTATATTCAAATCGAAAAGTACTAGCAAATCAACAAAAGTTCCTTCCGAAAAAAAAAGCGTTAATCGGTAGAGATTTGACATCGAAAAGTACTGGCAAATCGACAAAAATTCCTCCCAAAAAGAGTACTAGCAAATCAACAACAAAAAACCGGTTCCTCGGACAAATGATTTCGATTTTTATTTACCAAAAAAGGAACCGGTCCCTCAGATAAATAATATCGACGGTTCCAGTGACCGTCTTGGAATCAGTTCCTTTTAACCGGGACAAGAATATCGACCAACCCTACTGAGTATCATCCTGGTGAAAGAGAATCAAAACGTTACTTGAAATGGCTTCAGCCTTGTTGGTGACCAAATCTGAATAGCCAGGTACTTCTTAACTTTTCTCTTCCTTATCTCCTTCCTCGTCTTACTAACTTTAGCCTCACAACATAACCCAATTGGGTATGCCATAGTCCCACTGGCTCCAGACGGTTGGGACTCTTGTGCGGTATTTACTATAAAAAATTAGAATTAGCATCTGAAGGGCGTATTAAATTCCCGATTATCCGACTTCCATAAGCGGATTTGTAGGGAGGTAGTACAATGTACATGGTTAAATAATCCAACTATATTAAATAATACCTTTCTTCATAATGTCACCTTATATGAAACAAATATCCCAATGTTTGAGGAACACCGTTTAAGAACAAGTGCATTATAATAACACTCAAAGAAAGGAAATGCATTTTCGTGACCAGCGGCGTAACGAACAACAATCCTAAAGGTAAATTAGCCGGGGCGCCTGAGACAAGGTGCGTGACCACGTGGCCGACATGGTAGATATGGCCGACATGCAGACATGGCAGACATGACAGACTTGACTAGACCTAAACATCGGGCACAATTAAAGATGGTCGATATTTCTATCCCGGTTAAAAGGAACCGGTTCCAAGCTGGTCACTGGATCCGTCGATATTATTTCTCCAAGGAACCGGTTCCTTTTTTTGACAAATAAAAATTGATATTCATTTGTCCGTGGAACCGGTTTTTTGACAAATGAAATGGCGAATATCCATAATTTTTTTGCGAATATGTCCTTTTCACGAGGAATCGGTTCTACAGTTCCAGTGCTTTTCGTTCTCAGAATATATCATCACTAGCAAACCCCCTCCACTTGAAATACGAATATTTTCTTTATAAGAATCTTCTTCACGGAACTTTTTTGGCACCAGGAATCGGTTCCAAAAATAACTGAATAAATAACCGGTTCCTCGCCAGTCACCGGTAACTGGAACCGCAGGTACATCCAATTTCCGATATCAACCATCCCTAATGACAATAAATACGATCTATTTTGAAGTTACATTTTTTGTGAACGTCCCTTACCGATTTATTTATTACTAAGATAATAATAATAACAGTGAACTTATACAGCGCAGTTTTGTGATATTTCACCTCAAGTGCGCTTCATACTAAATTAATTATGCTAATAAGATTAACTAACAAGGTGAAAATAAACTGGATAAATAACCGGTTCCTCGCCAGTCACCGGTAACTGGAACCGCAGGTACTCCCAATTTCCGATATCAACCATCCCTAGGGACAATGGACCGACTCGCGCCACTGGTCCGATTGTTATTATCATTACGCCCAACGTAATGTTTGACGCTCTCTGTGGAAAATAGTGAACATGTAAGAGTGCTACTAATTGCGATGGTCGTTAGGAATGGGTAAAATGCGTTGTTTGTTTTTTAATTGCCTTTGTTCATAAATTTAATGTATTATTATTTTTTAGGATTGTGGCAGAGTTTGTTTGGGTTCAGAAGTCAGGAGAGTTCAAGAGAATCAAGCAGGGTTATTTATTTATAAATTAGTAAAGTCCAATTACAAAAAAGACATATTAAACACGAGATGGAAAAAGAGCAACAGAGAACGAATAGCATATACATAATAATAAATGAAGCGATGATAAAAATAGGGTAAAATAAACATAAGAGAGAACATTCAAGCCATGGTCTAGTCAAAGTTTTGGTAGAGTCGTAAAGAATGACAAAAATAATTTAGACTGCTACCAAAAATTTCAAGACCATGGCTTGAGTTAACAAGTCTTGACATTCTGGACACTGGAGAATTATACCCATAATTAGTATTGTGATGATTGAGGAACAGCAATTCATTGTTTCTGAGTCTACGGCAAGGAATGTTGAACCGGATAAGTTGCAACAGAGAAGGTGAGTAAATAAAACAATGAATAATTTTGTAAATGAAAATTAAATCCAAGTCTTTCCTGCGCTTTTCTAATGAACACATTTTCAATAATTGTTCAATTTCATCATATGAATAATCGGTTCTTTCTCGCACTAATCTCCATGCAATACCGCGTAAGAAGCGATGCTGTACGGATTCAATATGATGAATATGAACGGTATAGAAAGGGGACCAAATTACACTAGCATGTTCTAGATGAGGGCGAACTAATGAGCAGTAAAGGGTTCTTAGGGTCTTTATATTTTTAAAGTCACATGCAATTCTATTGATGAAGCCAAGAAGTTTTAGTGAATTATTAGCTACATTATTAATGTGGTCACGAAAAGAAAGGGTTAAATAATAATAATAAAAAAACATGTTGTGAAATGATTGGAAATAAATAATTAAAGGAATATTTGAACTCGAATAATGAGTTATTCTTAGCGGCGTCAAACAGTGCGTTAAGTGTATAGGTTAGTGCATATCCGAAGGCCTCCGTGGTTGAGTGGTTAAGACACTCGTCTTTGAATGCAGAGGTCACGGGTTTAAATCCCGGAGTGCGCAAATAAATGAAATAGAATAAACATGGGTTATTTTTCATTTTACTTATTTATTTACGCCTGTTAAAGGCTTTTTACACAAATATTTTCATTTTTTTTTAAACAATTTAAGTACTCATGAACCGTGCAAAAAATATTGTACAAGAAAGAAAGAATAGTATTGAATAGTAGGTACATCCAGAGTTAAATAGTTTATATAACTAATTTAGCTTTACTAAATGAACAAAACTGTACTACGATATACTTTATGTTCCTGTATGTTTTCTAATTTAAACTAGAAATTAACATCTAATAATAGAAATTAAAATCTGTACAGCGCCCTTGAGGTGATTTTTCACAAAAAACGGCGCTATACAAATCATCCAAATACTATTATTATTATTACTTGTATTGTCATATTGACGTACTAAACATATCAACAGCAACATTTTATTATTATATAATAATATATAATTTGTGGGTATATTTGGGGCACGTTTCAGATTTCTATTATATTCCGTAGATGCTATGAGTATCGCCCTGATGAAAGACCACAATTCAGTATCGAAACGTTGCTTCAAATGGATTTAACCCAACCTTCCTATTCACCATCTCCTTTCCTTCAAGTGAAGGGACCATACAGAAGAATTCTATTCGACTCGACTCCGAACTAATGAAGAGCATTTTGCGGGAAATGGCGTGATGGTCGTCTCCTTCGTCAGTTGATTTGAATTAAGTTTTAATAACACCACAACCAGGTGTAGAGAATATTCAAAACGATCAAACCCGCAGGTTTTAATGTTGTCATCGTTGTTCGCACACACACGAGTGATTTATACGCGCGGATGAGTAAGTGCTTCGAAATCAGCGAGGCATTCAACGCGTAGATATTTATCGCATCCGAGGAGAGAGCGGAGCGGTAAAGAGAAACGAATCAGGAATACACAGCGCGGCGTCTTTCAACTTATACGGGGAAATGGTCGTTGATCGTTGCCCGTTGCTCGTTGCTCGTTGCTCGTTGCTCGTTGCACGGTGCTCGAGCCAGTGAACGGCAAAGCATCGTGAAATCATGACCAACGTCAACAAAGCCCAGCGGCAATGACAAGAACTAAACAGACTCGAACTGCACGCTATCAGACCAGCCAGATATTTTGAGAATATTGATGCATATTATGGTATTCTATGCTGGTGTAAGTATTCAATATTGGCTTCTAAATATTACCTATGTTTAAAAAAATATATATTTAGTGAATACCGCACAAGAGTCTCAACTGTTCCCAGTGAACCAGTGAGATTATGGCATCCCCGATTGGGGTATGTTGTGAGGCTGAAGGTAACAGGTGGGGAGGGGAAGGAGATGGGGAAGATGTAGGTTGTGAAGTACCTGGCTATTCAGATCCGGTCACCAAACCCGGCTAAAGCCATTTCAAGCAACGTTTCAATTCTGAATGTTGGTCTTTAACGAGGGCGATACTTTGAGTATCTACCACTCAGGAACGTGCCCCAAATATACTTTTTATTCTTTTTATATGAATTAATTGTGTTATGACACATATTAATTAAATAAAAGTTATTGGCGCACGCCGGGTTCGCACACACGACCTCTGGATTCGTGAGGTTCTGGAGACTGAAGGTAGTGGGGAGGGGAAGGAGATGGGGAAGAGGAAGGTTAGGAAGTACCTGGCTATTCAGATCCGGTTACCAAACACGGCTAAAGCCATCTCAAGCAACGTTTCGATTCTGAATGGTGGTCTTTCACCAGGGCGATGCGAGTATCTAGGTATCACTCTGGAACGTGCCGCAAATATACTCTATTTTTATTATTTTTATGTGAATAAAAATGTGTAATGAGACATATTAATTAAATAAAAGTTATTGGCGCACGTCGGGTTCGAACCCGCGACCTTTGGATTCGTAGTCGAGCGACTTACCACTCGACCATGTAGGCCGATCAAGTAATAATGAGTATCAGAGTCAGAATAACAGAAGAGTATGTGTGAGACGATGTATTAATGTGAATGAAGCAAGGAGTGTGTGCCAAGACAGAGTTATAATATGGCGGTCTGTCCTCTCTGTCCAATTACTGTCCATGAACGGAATGATTCTATCATGTTATATCATATATAAAGCACTGTGATTAGGCACTATCAGCACCTTGACGTCCGCCGCCTGGAGCGGACTGCTCAAATTGCGCCTGCGCAGGACCGGCCTGCACTAGACTAGCCTTCCCTGACACGAGACTAGACTCGGAGGAGTATAAACGAGTAGACAGGTAGGACGTAATAAAGCGTGAATAGAGGCGATGCAGACATTTATATTGGCCGATGTATTCTAACACGCGAGGAGTGGCGCTAAAGTTGCCGGAGTTAAGAGTTGCGGCAATACAACAACAAATTCACTCATTATATAAATGCGGTTCAACACGCGATTATGAATTTAATACAACGCACCATGTTTTCCTAGAGCGCATTCTTAAAAGATCATTCATTCTACGATTATGAAGAAATAAAACATTGATAATAATTGTTTATCTTAAGTCCAATTGCAAAAAAGACATAAAACACGAAACGGAAAAAAAACAACAGAAAAAGAATAGCACATACATAATAATAAATGAAGCGATGACAAAAATAGGACAAAATAAACATAAGAGAGAACATTCAAGCTATGATCAAGTCAAAGTTTTGGTAGAGTCGTAAAGAATGACAAAAATCATTTAGACAGCTACCAAAAATTTCAAGACCATGGCTTGAGTTAACAAGTCTCGACATTCTGTACACTGGAGAATTAAACCCATAATTAGTATACTGATGATTGAGGAACAGCAATTCATTGTTTCTGAGTCTACGGCAAGGAATGTTGAACTGGATAAGTTGCAACAGAGAAGGTGAGTCAATTAAAATAATTTTAATAATATTTATAATATTTTCAACGAAATATGAAACACAAGAAAATACAGAAAGTTATGCGACATAACTCAACGATTTTTGAGGTTATATCCTATATTTTTGTTGATGACATTACTTGGAGTAGTAAATTTACGATAAATCACTTTCTCCGGGTTTTTAAGTCGTAAACCGTGAGAGAGAAAGATGCAACACAAGTTGTCACATAATATCGCACCACTTTTAGGTATGTAATAATGTTTTCCGTCTCCCGCGTTTCCATCGACTCGGCCCGCTACGTTTTGTTATGCGACATAACTCAACGATTTTTGAGGTTATATCCTATATTTTTGTTGATGACATTACTGTGAAAAAGTGATTATTCATAAAAATACAACATTATGTCGACATGTGCTATGAAAAGATGTAAAAAGGTGTGTACATGAAGACCCTAGCCACGCCCGAGTCAAAAAGTCAACAATCCTGAGTACACTGTTTCGCAAAGCTATCCCTCCTGGTATAGTATTGTTAAGGTCGCGACCGAAACTCGAACTCGGAACCTCAAATCTATCCTACCGAAACCTTTTTAGAAACCGTCATTTTTATCAATCTCACATTTTCCTGATTTTTTTCCCTGATTTTATATTCTTTTAGTAATTAATTTCTCAATGAAAAGTAAGACAATAATAAGTTGACTCTAATTTAAAAGTATCATATCTATTTTATTTCTCTGAAACAACAGCAATCTTGTTATTTTACAGAAGCACTGAATTTTGTTTTAAGTATCATGCCAGCAATCTACTAAACTGGAGTTTCCTCCAAAGCCAAGTTCGTGATATCTCTTCAGCAGATGAAGAGCCGCCATGCATCACGCGCGGAGATGCCATCTATCTCCCCCCCTGCCGGATACTGCGCGCAATACACCCACCCACCAGTCTCCCTCCCACCTCCCACCGCGGGTACAAGGAATGCCCTGGACACGGAGGATATTCTAGATCAGATACTCTGGAACGAGATGTTGGAATATAGAATAATAATAATAACTAAGAACTTATATTCATACTAAATTAATTAACCTTTATATGACTGAAAGGGTACCCGGGTACCCTTTTAGATTTTCAGCATATATTTTTTTTAATGTTCCAGTAAGTCGAACCGGATGAAACTTCCTGACTTCCACGACAGTGAAAAAATGCAATTAAACATAACCGTTAGATATGTAGAGGGTGTTATGTGAGCGGAAAACGCTTAAGTAAAACTTACACATTCTGATGACTGAAAGGGTACTCGGGTACCCTCATGTGTTTCATATAGAATTTGAAGTGTGTCTATATTTATTAATCATTTTATCTTATTTTAAATGATAAATATGATGTACTGTTGTGTTCAAAGTACATCACCTATCATTAATACTATTTTTAATCACTCACTGAAGTAGAAACCCCAAGGAAAGATGGTACTGGGTGAAATTTAAGAGCCATTTTCTCATGTCGTGTTATGTATTTTTTTTTGTAATTGGACTTTGGTTCGTTAGTTTATAATTAAATAAATGTTTTTTTAAAGAAAATTTACTTGGAAAATTGCAATAACTTCGTTTTATGTTCTGTGTAATGTTATAATTTCTCTTCAGATTTTCAACCTTTCGCCATAACATAAGTCTAATTTAGTACAGATGTTGTCATCTGGCAGAGCTATACTAATAAATGAACCTGTTATTTTATTTTATTTTTTTCTTTTCTTTTACAATATTTTTGAACATATTATTTATGAAATATTTTTAGTTATTTTCATCTACAATATTTTGTATCTACCATTCAATACTCTTTTTTGTTTTTATTAGGTTCTACAATAATTTGATGATAAAATGGCTTATGCCTTTTGAACAATGATTTACATCTTTATCTTGATCAATTTTTCAGTGAATATTTTTTGCAACGATTTTAGATGCTGTTAGTGGTTGTTGGGTCCTAGAATTGACATTTTGTGGATTCCAATGTGATGTTCAATCGTACCCCGTCCTTACCTATTCCTATACGTCACCTTGCGACCCTGTCCTGCCCTATTGGCATGGCTGTGTAAAATATGTGTTAATCAGCCTGTCACTTGACCCCCACTCTCGGATCGTGTCGTTCGAACGGTCGACACCGGTCCCCTTCACTTCATAATTAACGCCCGGAGAAGGAGGTTCCTCCTTCAAAACCATCGCCCGGACCTGGAAGTCATTCCACACTATCACCGGAACAGAGAGGTTGGCCGCCATTTAGCAGACACACAAATCAGGTGAGCAAGATGACGTAATCCTTTACTATTGTTTCCCCAGATAAATCAAGTCATTTACCAAGTACTACCTCGCTTTACAGTCCACTAAATTCATTCCAATTCCTTCCTGGATCGAACATTTGGTCCTACTCGAACCGGATTATTGGATTATTATCGTATTATCGTACTATCGGATGATTATTATCGTACTATCGGATGATTATTATCGTATTATCGTTTATTGTTTTATCTACTTGGTGAATCGATTTGATTATCTGTTTTCCTAACCTATTTTCCATCGATTCCATTTTTGAACCTACAAAGTGTTGATTATTATTCCGTGAATTAGTTTTTATTGTCACATAAAAACGGGATTCACACACGCTCGATTTTCGTATGTTGAATTCCAAGATTCGTTGGTTGTTTTTGCTAAATAATTGTTAATTACGTAATTGTTAAAAACGTAAGTCACACGCGCTCGATTGTCGTATTGTTGTTGCTAAATAATTGTTGATTATTACTCCGTGAATTAGTTTTTTATTGTCACGTAAAAACGTAAGCCACACACGCTCGATTGTCGTATTTGAATACCAAGATTCGTTGGTTGTTGCTAAATAATTGTTGATTATTATTCCGTGAATTAGTTTTATTGTCACGCGAAACAAAACTTACCATGTTGGCACAGGCAGCGGTGAGAAACCGTTTATCAAATGTAATGTTAATTGAAATTTATAATTGTTCATTAAAGGCATTAAATTCGGCTGATATTATAGATAAGAATTATCTACAGGTTAAGTTCAGGTACATTGAGTATGTTAAACGGGATTTCATAGAGTTGTACGTGATCCTCGAAGCGGCTCAGAATAAAGATTGTGGCATGGAGGAATTACAGAATCGTCATACATGTTTTATGAAAATGTACTATGATATCCAAGTTAATTATAATTCGGTTTTCGGTAATCGGATAAGTTCAGACGACAATAATTTCGACCTACCGACTGTTGAGAGGTATGTGTCGCCGCCTCAGGTTATTAACACAATTCTATCAACTAGTATCACGCCGCATGTGGAACTAATTAAAAACACCGAGGTGTTAATTAGCTCGAGTAACTCGTCCGTTTTATTATCTACGGCCGTCGTACAGGCAAAAGATAAACATGGACGTTATCAAAATGTCCGCGTCTTATTGGATTCTTCAAGTCAAGCTAACTTCATAACTCATGACTGCTCAATTCGTTTGGGCCTCGACTGTTCTAATCGAAATATTCCTATTCGAAGAATTAGACAGTGGTCGGCCACCGCAGAGAAAGAACAGGTCAATGTTCGGATCCGTTCCCTCTGCTCCAATGAGCATGTTAATGGGGAATTCGTTTTGTTGTCAAGTATTTGTGCAGATGTCCCAAGTTCTCCCATTCGTCGGGGAGACTGGAAACATATCAAAAACTTGAATTTAGCTGACCCAAATTTTGAAACTCCATCTGCAATTGATATGTTGATGGGCGCAGAGTTGTTTGCATCCATTCTTCGTTCGGGACGAATGGAAGGTGACCCTACTGAGCCCATTGCTCTGAACACAGCTTTTGGTTGGATTTTAATGGGACACGTGGCCAATTGTACATTTCCTCATATTGAGTCATGTCTGACGACGTCAGAATCATTTATTGATACTCGTTTAAAAGCGTGTTGGGAAAACAAAGACCTTTCAACTCATCTTTCGTCGTCATCTCGAGAAGAGTCAGTCTGTGAAAAGGCATTTTCAACTCAGGATTATAGAAATATTTCGGGACGGCACGTTGTTTCGCTCCCTTTCAAGGAAGAGTCATCGGAACTTGAGGATTCATATCATTCGGCAGTATCTCGACTGCATCACCTTAAACGTCGATGTTCGAGGAATCCACATTTTAAATCGGCATATATTAAATTCATGACAGAATATAAATTTTTAGGTCACACGATATATGTGACAAGCTCGTTAACTTCGTTTGGAAGATATTTTATTCATCATTGTGTGATTAAAGACACTGGTTCTACTAAGAACCTTCGAGTAGTTTTCGACGCAAGTTCGAAAACTACATCTGACCAGTCATTGAATGACATACTTTTGACAGGACCTAAACTTCAACAAGATATTGTGAAGTTAATTTCGAGGTTCAGAACGCATAAAATAGTTTTTACAGCAGATATCTGCAAAATGTATAGACAATTCTTAGTTCGTCCGGAGGATAGACCGTATCAACACATTTTGTGGCGTGAATCATCTGATCACGAGATCAAAGAATTTGAATTACAAACTGTAACTTACGAAACTGCTTCTGCACCTTTTCTCGCTATAAGTACGTTACATATTTTAACTGGAGCTTCTACGCTCGAAGCGGCGCGTAAATTACAACAAGATTTGGTGGAGTTGCTTCATCTTGACGTTTTTGAATTGAGTAAATGGTCTAGTAACTGTTCAGAATTACTGTCTGATACTCCAGCCTCACATCGCGAAGTACCTATAGATTTCGATTTGAATCATGATAGCATTAAGATTTTAGGTATTGTTTGGGAGCCCAAAAGTGACTCGTTCTCGTACCGGGTGAAGACTTCCCAAATAACTTATTCGGAAAAGTTAATATTATCAATATTTGTTACGTTTGTCGATTCACTTGAATGGATTTCTCCCGTTACGTTTTCGGCAAAGTGTTTATTACAATGGTTGTGGAGGCCTGGATTGAACTGGGACATTCCAATCCGTGCCGTAACATTGACTAGCATCGACATTCCGCGCTACATCGTAGAGAGTTTTGATAACAATTATCAATTAGTAGGTTTTGCCGATGCTTTTGAAAAGGGCCATGTCTATGTTGTGTTGTACATTCGGTCCAAGCACTCGGAGCATAGAGTTAATATTCGCCTTTTGATTGCCAAGCTAAAGGCGGTTCGCGTAAAAACCCTTTCTATTCCGCGGTTAGAATTATGCGGCGCTTTATTGCTCGCTCGACTTTTAGATTACGCTTTGAAATCTGTTAATGACATTTTAAATATTGATAAATTGTTCGCCGTTACGAATTCTACCATCGTTTTGTCGTGGATTCATACGCCAACCATGACTTCATGGGATGAAGCCGTCTTAAAATAGATTTTCGTCATTAACAAAAATACAACAAGTTACAACCTGGATTGTGAGATTTATTGTTAACATTCAACATAAGGTAGAAGATCGCAATTTCGGAGTTGTTATTGTTGAAGAATTATATTCATCGCTAAATATATGGATAGATAAAGTGCAACAAGTGCATTTTCATAATAATTTAAACTAAATTCATCATAATTCTTTTCACGAAATTCATCATAATGCTTATCACGTTCGCAAATTAATACTTTCTTTTGTAGATTCGGTTGATTTACTTAAAGTTGGTGGGAGATTGCATCATGTCCCTATCACTTCTAATAGTCAACATTCCATATTTCTATGTGATAAAAGTAATTCGACTAATTTAATTATTGATTCGTATCGTTCGGTTTATTTGCACGCGGGACCTGGGGCGTTATTATTAAGTTTACACGTAACAATTTGGATTGTTCCCGCTCGCAACGTCATTTGTTTACGCCTTGGCAAATGCATAATTTGGTTTAAGGCTCGTCCTTTTAATTTACAACTTGTCATGGGCGATTCGCCACAATCTCAATTTCGTGAAGATTGTCCTTTTTTTTTCAATATTGATGTTATTTTAGGTGTCCCCTTTCTTCAATAAAAGAAAGAAAGCGTAGAGGAACAAAAGTGTTAACCACTTATTTGTGTTTATTTATTTATTTTAAGTACCAAAGCAGTACATTTAGAAATAGTATTTGACTTAACGTCCGCAGCATGTTAAGCGTGTTAGATCGCGTTCCTAGCTGAACGGGGATTATGTTCTAGTCTCATTAGTGACAATGGCACCAATTTCGTCGGTGCTAATAAACATCGAACGGCTCACGACCATATATCATCTGCTGTTATTATTACGCGTCAAATCAAGTGGTGTTCTCACCTCCCTTCCGTATCTCATTTTGGAGGCATATAGTTGGGACGTATCGAGGAATGTCATTTTGATCATGATCAAGTCGTGCGTGTAGTGATAGTTAAAAATGCACACGGAACATTTCGTCGGCCAGTTGTCAAAGTTTATCCGTTACCGGTCTAAGTGTTCATCGACCATGACGAGGATATGTAACCTGGTTTCGTCCCATGAATCCGTGATTGTCAATAGTTTATCTACTTTATTTTATCTCTTTTTTGAATAATGTTATAGTAAATAGATAAAGTAATTAGTTAAATAGTTTTACGTAGTAGTAAAACCAATTTTTCATTAATAATCGGAGGTGGCAACGCACATTTTCAAAAATAGGTGATCGAACTTATTAGATAGAGTTGTGCTAATAATCTATTATCTATATTATTATACTAGTATGACTCCTGTTGAGTCTTCGATACGTACATGTTGCAAATAGCATACGAATAAAAATAAATGTTTTCAAACGCTACGACAGGACAGCGATGTGTGTTTTCCGTTTCTAATGAATAACGATGATGTTTTTCCACTAGTTTGACAATAAATTTCAATCAAAGCTACATTCGATAATCGGTTTCTCACCGATTTGACAATAACCAAAGGGAAGACTCTATTGTAGTTTATTCGAGTCTTCAAATTGAGTTTCCATAGACGTTAAATATCGGTTGCTTACACAATTAATTAATAATTTTGAGATTATCATTTTCGGTTGTTATGATTTAATTTGTTTATTGACAATAATCGAGAATGTGTGAATCATCGACGTTTGGTAGATAAGAGATTTTCATCTCTTCTCGGGGGGGGGGAATGTTGGGTCCTAGAATTGACATTTTGTGGATTCCAATGTGATGTTCAATCGTACCCCGTACTTACCTATTCCTATACGTCACCTTGCGACCCTGTCCTGCCCTATTGGCATGGCTGTGTAAAATATGTGTTAATCAGCCTGTCACTTGACCCCCACTCTCGGATCGTGTCGTTCGAACGGTCGACACCGGTCCCCTTCACTTCATAATTAACGCCCGGAGAAGGAGGTTCCTCCTTCAAAACCATCGCCCGGACCTGGAAGTCATTCCACACTATCACCGGAACAGAGAGGTTGGCCGCCATTTAGCAGACACACAAATCAGGTGAGCAAGATGACGTAATCCTTTACTATTGTTTCCCCAGATAAATCAAGTCATTTACCAAGTACTACCTCGCTTTACAGTCCACTAAATTCATTCCAATTCCTTCCAGAATCGATTCGCGGTTCCTAGATCGAACAGTGGTAGTTCCCCTTTCAGCCTAACAGGTTATACTTCACATTCTAACTAACTAACTAACCATCACGCCATTTCCCCGCAGGGGTAGGCAGAGAGGACGGACCGCCATATAACTCTGTCTTCAAACACTCCTTGCTTCATTCACATTCATACATACTCTTCTGTCATTCTGACTCTTCACATTAACCGATTCAAGTATTTGATGTCTTTCTCAGGCGTCCTCGACTTCCATTCACTTTCGCATCATATATGCTTTTCACACTCCTTTCTTCGTTCATTTTCTCTACATGCCCAAACCATCTAAGCGTCCTTTTCTTGATCCTATTCATTACGCTCACATCAGCCTTGCATTCTTTCCGGATGTCCACATTTTAATACGGTCATACATATTTTTATCGCACATACGTCTCAAAGATCTCATTTCCACAGCATTCAGTCTACTTTCATCCTTCCTCTGCCAGTTCCATGCCTCACTGCCATACATAAGGGTTGATATAAGCACTCCATTGTGGACTGCTAGCTTCGCTTCTTTAGACAATTTCTTATTTGCGCCAACAGCGTTCAGTCCTCCAGTCTGGACTTTCACATTCACTTCACATTCTAATCTAATTAATTAATTTAATTTGACTAGTTGAAATTCTTGGACGGGTAATGCATTTAACATTTAAATGCGAGATTTTCATAAGTTTTTTTTATGGCTATATTCATGTCCTAGGAAAAATTAATAATTCACGTTATTCACATCAACGGGCGGACCTTGGAGTAACGATATAAGGAGATAAAGCTAAATATTTTTACCCAATCTATACAAACTTGCGATAAATCACTTTCTCCGGGTTTTCACGTCGTACACCATGAGAAAGAAAGAAGCAAGAAAAGCCGTTCCATAATATTTCAACACTTCTAAGTATATAAGAATGTTCTCCATCCGCGCTAACTTCACATCATCGAGTCGCATAACTTACGTCAACTGAGTTTGAGGTTATTTTCTATATTTGTGTTGATTAAAAAGCTTGCATGGTTATAAACATAAATCAAACATGATGGTGATATGTGCTATTCGTGAATGTTCAAATAAGACCAAACAAAGAAAATAAAACATCACTTTTCAGAGGTGTTTCTACATTTTAAAATTTTCTTAACCAAGCTTTAGAATTTTCACATTTTTAATGATATAAAGTCATAAAATCAACAAAAAGCTTTGATTATTATTTAGACAAACCTTCTGTTATTAGTGTGTGTGTGATATTTTGACTTTATAAATTATATATTATATTTGCGGCACGTTCCGGGTACTGTGGTAAATACTCTACGTATCGCCCTGGTGAAAGACCACCATTCAGAATCGAAACGTTGCTTGAAATGGCTTGAGCCGTGTTTGGTGACCAGAACTGAATAGCCAGGTACTTCCCAACCCTCCTCTTCCCCATCTTCTTCCCCTCTCAACCACTCTCAGCCTCGCAACATACCTTAATTGGTGATACCATAGTTTCACTGGATCTAGACGGTTGGGAGCACTGGGGACTCTGCAGTATTTAAAATATTAAAAAAAAAATGTGGCTAAAGTGAATTATCTTTATCTTATCTCGCATTAAACATGATATCAATATAATATCGTAATGGCGCTATATAAATTAGCATTATAACATCTCATCGGTAGAAGGTAGTAGATGGGTATCTGCGAACTGCTGTGTAGTTTATACGCTACCTCCAAATCGTGATGTAAGAAGTAAGGTATAAGGCCGATGCAGGGATAATTAAGGGTGGGCCATGTCCCGGATTCGCGAGCCTTGTCCTGCGGACAGGGACGGTAAATTTGTCAAGGCCCTGACGTTAAGTGCCCCGGAGCGAAAACGGCGGGGCAGGGTGACCATGAGAATAAAAAAATTAAAAAAAATTATTTTGATTTTTATTCTTACTTTGGGTTTCGTTTTGAAGAAAGCCAGGTAAATAATCAATAAAAATGCTCATAGAAATTCTGTTGGTAAGTTCCAATGGTGAAGTAACTTTCATATTTATATTTGAAGTGAAGTTGAGATAATGTTATTGTGTGCGGTTGAATACGTTGATATGACTCTAACTGTTATTAGTAAAAACTGATAATGAAACGGATGTTTTGACTGACGGGCAAGCAATCAAAACCACAAACTCCGCCAATGTGAAATCGTGGGAAACTGTAAAAAACTATTTTTTCATCACTGCCCACAATTTATTTATTTTTAGTTGGGTTATTTTTTTAGTTTTTTTTTAGTTTTTTTTTATATGAATAAACCTTCTAGAGCTAGTGAGACTATGGCATTCCAAAATAGGGTATGTTGTGAGGCTGAACGTAGTGGGGAGGGGAAGGAGATAGGGAAGAGGAAGGTTGGGAAGTACCTGGCTAGGTTTGAACCAGCGACCTTTGGATTCGTAGTCGAGCGTCTTACCACTCGACCATGGAGGCCCTCGATTCATGGCACAACCGAACTTTTGAGCACCAGAACAGGTCATAAAAACAACCCATTCTTTAACCAGATTATCTTCCATAGAGACAAACTACTGGGAGTATGTTGTGAGGCTGAGCGTAGTGGAGAGGGGAAGGAGATTGAGAAAAGGAAGATTGAGAAGTACCTGGCTATTCAGATCTGGTCACCAAACACGGCTAAAGCCATTTCAAGCAACGTATCAATTCTGAATGGTGGTCTTTCACCAGGGTGATACTTAGAGTATCTACCACTCTGGAACGTGCCGCAAATATACTTTTTTATTATTTTTATGTGAGTAAAAATGTGTTATGACACATATTAATTAAATAAAAGTTATTGGCGCACGCCGGGCTCGAACCCGCGACCTTTGGATTCGTAGTCGAGCGTCTTACCACTCGACTATGGAGGCCGCCATTGATTTTAAACTTTGACATATTTTGTAATGTGAAACATATTCGTATTTAATGCTTTAAATGCAGAAAGTCGTATTTTTTTGAGATTGTAAGTTTTATTACGAAGTTCTGAAGTTTGTGAGTTGGATGAATAATTTTACGTGCGAAAGGAAGAACGGAATGAGTCAATAAAATCGAGTTTTGAGTTAAGTATGCAGAGTTTTTCCTTAGATACATATATACCTAAGGCTAGGGTATTTATACATCCATTCATATCACATATCAACATTATGTTTTTGTTTATTCGTATAGCCACTTTTTCACAGTATTGTTATCAACAAAAATATAGCATATAATCTAAAATACCGTTTACTTGTGTCAAGTTTAGTGGCACAATAAAAAAAATGTGGGCGGAGTCCCGCGGTGACCCAGGGGCCCAAGATCATCGCGACAGTACATAGAAGCGGTGTATTATATTTGTTATCTCTTTCTCTCTCATGGTGTACGCCGTAAAAACCCGGAGAAAGTGATTTATCGGAAGTTTGTATAGGTTGGGTAAAAATAATTAGCTCTCTCTCCATACATTGTTACTCCAAGGTTTAAACATAATAGGTGATTTGCACCTATAGCCTGAGTGCTTGCGGGAGCTACCCAGACCGTCTCCAAATCAATCAATTCAAGTGATCGAAATATTTACTTGTACTGCTTTACTAAATTAATATGATATTTTGTCTAGAAAACAGTTGCAAGAATTCTACAGTAATAAAATAATAGTATTTTAAAGGGTGTCGAACTAAGGTCACCCTGCTCCAAATTGCCCACCTGTGGTACACTATCAAATATGCATACAAATAGTAGGCTGATGCGGCCCTGCATACCCGTCTCACACACACACTCACAAGCGGGGAGATTATTCTCGGGAACTGCAGCTCATGGAGGCTGTGCGGAGGAAGGCTTCCGAAGTATAACCTATGAGTGAAAAATAAAAATAAAGATAGAAAAGTTCGTACTAGAAAAAATATTATGTTCACCTTTCGTTCATAAAAATCGGGTTGTTTAGGGAAATCTATAATTTTCTTGAAATCAATTTTATAACTGATAATTTAACTAAAACCGTCTCATTTTACCGTTACAAATTTCACCAGTGCCATTCTGATTTTTTTTAAATATTTTTAAACGGTCCTCGTTAACCGTCGATTCTCGGCTCGGCAGCGGTTCGTCAAATTTTAGGTCGGGTTGTTTGATAAGCCGCTGGTTAAGTCTTCAAACAATCATCAAATTAAGCAAATGCCTAAAAATTAAAGAAAATTAACGGGCATGCTTCAAATGCTGAAATATCAAAATTAGCGGTGATCGTCGATTTGTGACGATGTCAAATGTGACGGTCTGTCAAACAACTTGGTCTAATATTCCAGATAAAAATGCGTTTCGAAATGATATATTATTAAATCTGAAATCATTTTCTTGGACGGATGGTTTGATCTTTGCAGAATTTAAATGACTTTAAGTGCAAGGGTCAAAACAGCCTATTAAATGGTCTTTGATACTTGTTGATTTATTTTTTTATTCTTATAGTTAATATCACTCCAGAGTCCCAACTGCTCCCAACCGTCTAGAGCCAGTGCGACAGTGACATCCTCAATTGGGGTACGTTGTGAGGTTGAGATGGGGAAGATGAAGGTTAGAAAGTACCCGGCTATTCAGATCTAATTACCAAACATGGTAAAAGCCATTTCAAAAAACGTTTCAATTCTGAATGGTGGTCCTTCACCAGGATGATACTTGGAGTATCTACCACTCTTGAACGAGCCGCAAATATACTATATATTATTTAAAATGAATTAAATGTGATAAGACACATATTAATGAAATAAAATTTGTAAGCGCACGTCGGCTTTAAACCCGTGACCTCTGGATTCGTAATCGAGCGTCTTACCACTCGACCACGCATGCCGTCAACATTAGAGTACATAGAGTGGTACCTATCAAGGGCAAGGTCAGTTTTTAATGATTTTTGCCGAACTCGACTAGACCTGGGCGTGGCTAGGACTAGGGCTTGGGTATTTATACAGTCATTCATAGCACATAATGTTTTTGTTTATTCGTATAACCACTTTTTAACAGTATTGTCTTAAACAAAAATATAGCATATAACGTAAAAACCGTTTAGTTGTGTCGAGTTTAGTTGCATATGAAAACATGTGGGCGGAGTCCCCGGAGACGCGGGAGATCAAGATTCTCCTTACAGTACATAGGAGCGGTGTGTTATTTTGTTGTCTCTTTCTCTCTCATGGTGTACGACGTGAAAACCCGGAGAGAGTGATTTATCGCAATTTTGGTTAATTAGTTGGGTAAAAAGAATTAGTTCTCTCTCGATGCATTGTTTCTCCAAGCCGTCAACCCTGGTCAGTGACTTTGTATTCAAACTTACACCCCAACAATTACAATTTTGTCAATGTTTTTACTTGGGTGTGGTAATGATATATACCTGTATGCCCTAATTTTTTAAAAAATATTATTCTCCTCTTTAGGCTTTTCGATACTGAATATAAATGTGTAATAATTAGTATCGAGCCTTTGTTTTTAATATTATATGAGATTTGTGTTGAATTTCCGCAGGCTAGCGCTGTCTCCGCGCATCCTTTCCGCCGGGAGTGAATCTCTCGTTTATTTTATATTTGCACTGGAGATAAAAGATACGGTCGATGCATGCCTATTTAATTCCCGCCGCTGCATTCCGCCCGGGCAGGCAGAGAAGCTGTAGGCACCTACCCAGTACCTACCTGGCCGGTTCCGACCCGGTCAGTACCTACCTGACGGGAGGAGGGCCTACCTACTGCCTAGAGATTGTGTAGACGGCCCTCTTCGAGACATTCATTTGCCATTGTGTAGGGGCCTTAATGAATTAACAAATACCATCATTAGCAATAAACCAGCACCGGAAAATGAATTTAAACCATAGAGAAAGTGCGATTTATCGAATGTGCTCGAATAGGTAGGTACTTGTAGACAGATTTGATTTACAACATTCAATTAAAATCAACTGATTTTGTTCCAGGTTCTAGTCTTAAAGGTGTTATTTGATTATTTTCATGATGCCTATCACATATATTTTTTTCAATTTTTTTTTTATCAAATTAATGTTAACATAAAAAACACATTTGGTATATTAATCCCAAGGAGTTAAAAAAAACTCGTTCTGATTCATACTTAGTGGATACAGTATTTGAAGGAATAATATCAGATTTTGTCATGACGACCTCCGTGGTCGAGTGGTTATGACGCTCTGATAAAATACTGTTTTACCAACTAAAAGTCATGGTGTTTGAAAGAGAGAGTACAAGAACAGCGTGCAATACAGTTGTGAATGATGAATAATTGGAGCAAGTGGATGAGTCTGTGTATTTAGGAAGTATGTTCTAGAGAGACGGAAATGCCGATAAGGATATTGAAAGAAGGGTGAATGCAGGAAACTCCATTAATGGAGGACTGAACGCTGTTAGCGCAAATAAGAAATTGTCCAGAGAAGCGAAGCAAGCAGTCTACAATGGAGTGCTTATACCGACCCTGATGTATGGCAGTGAGGCATGGAACTGGCAGAGGAAGGATGAAAGTAGACTGAATGCTGTTAAAATCAGATCCTTGAGACGTATGTGCGTAAAACCATGTATGACCGTATTAAAAATGTGGATATCCGGAAAGAATGCAAGGCTGATGTGAGCGTAATAAATAGGATCAAGAAAGGGACGCATAGATGGTTTGGGCAAAAAGAGCGAATGAACAAAGAAAGGAGGCTGAAAAGAATATATGATGCGAAAGTGAATGGAAGAAGAAGTCGAGGACGCCCGAGAAAAACATGGTACGACCAAGTAAATCAAATACTTGAATCGGGTCATGTTAAGAGTCAGAATAACAGAATAGTATGTATGAGACGATGCATGAATGTGAATGAAGCACTGAGTGTGTGCCGAGACAGAGTTATACGGAGGTGCGTTCTCTCTGCCTACCCCTGCGGGAGAAACGGCGTGATGGTTAGTTAGTTTAGTTAGATACTCAATAGAGCCTTCTAGGCATTAGGCATATTGTAACAATTCAATACAAATAACTCGATAAAGTACTCCGCGCGTGTCCCACACAAACAAAGTTCAAACGTTCTCAAATGCACAAGGATCGGACGCTGCCTGAATGTTTGATTGACTTATTGTGTCTTATTCATCGCTTTACGATCAATTATAATTCAGCAGGCTCGCCACCTCCAGACAGAAAAATAAACGGCGACCGCTGTACAGATGCCAACGTGAAAAAAATATAATTTCCAATTTGAAAATCAGGCACACCCCGGTCATTTGCATTTGATAAATGGAACAGAGGTTGTGCCCATATAAGCACCTAATGCTCAAATTTCAATGCGATTACAATTACACATGTTTTACCAATGAAGTTTTTTTGCCCATGAGTAGAATTGCTTTACCGGAATTCCACAGGGAACCGATTATAGACCTGTAGTATTAAATTAATTATTCTTTGTTTACGTACACGATCAGAAATAAGAGCCAATTAAAGAAAAAATTAATATGGTAACAGCGGTTTTGCGCTGTGACTCTTTTCAATTCAAATAAATTTAAAAAAAAAAACACAGATTTTAACACATTTCGTTTGAAATGATTTTCTTATTACTTCATTATAATATTATGAATTGTTCTTTCTCTATTGCTCTTTTTTCTCATTTCGTGTTATGTATTTTAAAAAAAAATTAACATTAAGTCCGTTAGTTTATAAATAGATAAATAATTTAAAATATGAACCAAACAATATGGTTACAAAAATATTTCAATGGTCCATAGTTCATGATTGATATTACGAGTTTGTGAAAATAGTTAAATTAACCTAGATATTCAACACATACATTTTATGCAAATATCACGAAGCCAGCCTTTCACACCGACAACCCTTCGGTGGCACAAAGAGGAGGGCGGAACGTGAAAATGTCGATTTGGCACGTGGAATGTGAGAGGAGGAATGGAAAGGAAGATCAATGAATTATGTGACACAATGATAGTTAAATGTTTGGATACAGGAGAGTTTGTATGAAACGATGTATAAATGTTAATTAAGCAAGGAGTGTGTGCCAAGAAAGAGTTATATGGCGGTCCGTCCTCTCTGCCTACCCCTGCGGAGAAATGGCGTGATGGTTAGTTAGTTAGTATAGTATCATCGTGATTTACAGAAACAGAAACATTTGTTTATATCCATTCTACTTCCTGTTTGAAAACATATCGGTGGAGTTTATCCCACTATATGTAGACTTCTTAACCAAACAAGTAAAGATTGATCTGTTGGTTGGTTTAGTGGTACAATGCAAGTTAGTAGCCTAGTTGATAAATGCGTCGGATTCCCACATTCAGGCGTCATTGGTTCTATCCTCTTTTAGTCGAGTCCTCCATCATTGAACAAGCAACATTTTCCGATTGAAATGATGGAAGTTGATTGAATTAAAATAGTGTCAGGTTTTTCGTAACCCGGAAATGATTGTCTTTCTTTGAAAAAATGACGGCCTCCATGGTCAACTGGTAAGACGCTCGACTACGAATCCAAAGGTCGCGGGTTCAAACCCGGCGTGCGAAAATAACTTTTATTTAATTAATATGTGTCATTCAATTCATATAAAAAAAATATGAAGTATATTTGCTACACGTTCTAGAGTGGTAGATGCTCTAAGTATCGCCCTGGTGAAAGACGAACATTCAGAATCGAAACGTTGCTTGATTGAAATGGCTTTGGCCGTTCTGAAGAGCCAGGTACTTCCCCTTCCTTCCCTTCCTTCCTTCCCCTTCCTTCCCCTTCCTTCCCCCTTCCCCTTCCCCTTCCTTCCCCTTCCTTCCTTCCCTTCCTTCCTTCCTTCCTTCCCCCCTTCCCCCCTTCCCCTTCCCCTTCCCCTTTCCCCCTTCCTTCCCCTTCCCCTTCCTTCCTTCCCCTTCCCCTTCCCCTTCCCCTTCCCCTTCCCCTTCCCCTTCCCCTTCCCCTTCCCCTTCCCCTTCCCCACCAAAATACCTTCAGCCTCACAACATAACCTAATTGGGGATACCATAGTCCCACTGGTTCTAGACAGTTGGGACTCTTGTGCGGTATACACTATAAAAAAATAAAATAAAAGACACGAGGACAAAGGGATTAAGGTGCCACGAGTGTGTCAGCAGCCGAGGGGTTAGGTGCTGTGGGTGGAGGTTCGCGGGTGAACATGGCCGTTGCATTTTACAAGAAGCCACTTCGTGTATTGAATTTCGCTTGAGTCACGCTTTTTTAATGCACTGAAAAACATCTCCTCTTCCGAAGTATTTTTTTCTAACGTCTACGCATAGGTTTTTTATTAAACAAACAAAAAAAATACTCTCTGGTTAAATACATTTATATTACTAACTGGTTAAGTACTAAAAATAAATTTGTCCCTTTTTAAGTACGTACAACTGCACAAGTGTGAACTTTTGAGAGAGTAAGAGTCTCAACTGCTACCAACCGTCTAGAGCCATTGAGACTATGGCATTCCCAAATAGGGTATGTTTTGAGGCTGAAGGTAGTGGGGAGAAGCAGGGGAAGAGGAAGGTTGGGAAGTACCTGGCTATTCAGATCTGGTCACCAAACACGGCTAAAGCCATTTCAAGCAACGTTTCGATTCTAAATGGTGGTCTTTTACCAGGGTGATACTTATATGTATATCTACCACTCTGGAACGTGCCGCAAATATACTATATTTTATTTTATATCAATTAAATGTGTTAGACATATTAATTAAATAAAATTTATTTTCGCACGCCGGGTTCGAGCCCGCGACCTCTTGATTCGTAGTCGAGTAAATGAGTGCATTAAAGCAACTAACGTTATTTTTCTAAGTCAAGTTACATCCCGTGGTTTTTCACGGGCAACAATAACTCCTGACGAAATCGAGATACAACTAACACAAAAATATTTTAAAAAAATAAATAAAAAAAATCCCGGACACAATTTAAGTAATCATTCGGCGAGAGTTGTGACAGTACGCAGTGTGGCAGGCAATTTGGGCAAATCGGTCTTTACGCAGAATGCCCGCCGCCACCGCGAGAGCTGAGAGCGTCTCGCGGTAAGTGTATGCAGTTTATCGGAGATTGTAATAATATCGTGTTTATAAGATGTCGGCCCTGTTTAATGGCATCCCATACGTTTAAAGCCGGTTCATTGGATGTGTACACTGTATCAACACATAACACGATATTACAGGGTTTTTGATTATCTTTCTCAAGAGATCGAAACATTAAGAAATCATTGTTTGAATTAAATTATTTATGTGAAATATTTAATTTTACTAACGCCATGGAGGTTTTTAAATAATATAATACATTTTAGTTATATAAAAAAGCAAAATAAATTAGAAGAATATAACATAAAAGCAAGAGTTTAGAAAAAGTTAGTATGTACAACGCAAGTATATAAATATAGCGTAGGTATTACAATTAGTTTTATTATTATCATAGTAGTTTTCACAAAAGAGTGTAATACGTATATGCTGGGTATCTGCAGCCTTAGTTCGAGGAGGGATTTTGCTCATAAACTCCTGAACGGTGTATTATTAATACCTGACATCCTGGCGGAAATTGGATTTTATGTCCCTGATAATTTCACGCGAGGCCGCCAACACAGGCTTCTGTTTTTTTCCCAGGTGCAGAACTAAATAACCAATGGTGATGCCCCTGGGAAGACTAACTAGGTTAATTAACTGCCTCGCAGGAAATTTGGATATTTCTCACACGAGCTACAACAAGTTTAAGCAAGAATTTTATTAAGTTCTAACTATATTATGTACTTCATGAAAACTATTTTTTTTTTTAAATTTCTTTTTATCTTAATCTTTGTGTAATTATGATTAACATTTTTTGTGTTTTTTGCAATGTTTTGGTGTAAAACTGTTTTTCCAAATATAAAATAAATAAATATAATACATAGCATATTAAATTTAAAATAAGTTAGTGAGTATGTTATTGCAGCGAAATGTAGTTACAATTATTTATATTATTATAGAAGTTTGCAATAAAAAAGTATAATACATGGCATAATAACAACAACAAAAATAGATGATAACAACAATAGTATAACTATAAAATTAGGTGGGTACTATGTAAATAGGAAGTTACAGTGCAATGGGTATTATTTTTATTTTCACATATTAATTATAACAACGTAGAAATATTTGCAATTTAATGTGCTTGTCATTAAATTATTAATTCAATGTTTTATAAACCTGAATTGCCTATATTTAATTGCATTTCATGTTCCTGGGAGAACAGTTACAAGATAGTACTTACCACATTATATATCAAAAGAAATTTTTAAAAACTTTAATGTTCCCAGCATCACAAAAATATACACAAAAAATGCTCTACTTAATTTTAAAAGAAAGAGTGAGTACCTTACTGACCAACACGCTCACACTACAAAAACAAAAACCTTAAATAAAATCAACATTCCAAGATTGAACACATCTTTTGGACAGAAAAACCACAAGTTCCATGCTGCCAAATTATATTAGAGATGCCACGGGGATGCAAATGTTAAAGAGCAACATAGAAATGTGGATCAATAACCACGAAGACGAGGAAATTATAAAGATTATGAAGTCAACATAGAACTAGTGACACCAACGCAGCAACCCACAGTCAGCCTCGGAACAGGAATCCCTAGTGAGGAGGACTGTGTATAAAATTTATTTATTTTCAACATATCTATATTACTTACAGTAATATTATCTTACATAGTGTTTAATAAAAATAAAAAAGTCACTTCTGACAAATGGGTGGGAAACGAGGTATCGTTTTGACATAAGTAATATTTGGAAGTAAAGTACCTAGACTAGCATCGAATATGTATAATGCATCAATATTATATGTAATGTTTTTAAAATGATAAATAATTGAATTGAATTCTCCGTAAATTGTGATTTTTTCGCTTTTATGAAAACATTCATGCCACACATTTCATTCTCTCAACCTGAATAAATGCTGTGTCGGACGCGAATGCCCCGACAGCGGCGCTAATGTAGGAAATAAGTTATATCTAAGATTTCTCAATACAAATTGTAAATTCTATAATTTTATGTATGTTTCTCCCGGCTCGCTCGGCCTCAAATGAGACAAGAAGTCGTCCTTGAGGCTAAATCCCCTAGACCCAGGCAGCGAGAAACGCAAACGCGAGCGGTCTAGAGCGGATACTCACGGCCGAGCTCTGGAAGTCTCAGCCCGACCGAGGCGGGACAAATTAATCTTTCTAACCCTTTCACGGGGGCCACGTTAATCACCCGGCCAAATAAAATATACCGGGGTGATAACTCGGCCCCCAGCTACATAACTGTTGTAATTTCATATGTGTAAATGTTAGGCTTATTTTATGTATGTTTCTCCCGGCTCGCTCGGCCTCAAATGAGACAAGAAGTCGTCCTTGAGGCTAAATCCCCTAGACCCAGGCAGCGAGAAACGCAAACGCGAGCGGTCTAGAGCGGATACTCACGGCCGAGCTCTGGAAGTCTCAGCCCGACCGAGGCGGGACAAATTAATCTTTCTAACCCTTTCACGGGGGCCACGTTAATCACCCGGCCAAATAAAATATACCGGGGTGATAACTCGGCCCCCAGCTACATAACTGTTGTAATTTCATATGTGTAAATGTTAGGCTAAGTTAGTAATTAAGATTTTTAGCCCCAAAAACGGGCACCTTTTTTGTACTTGTATTTTAAAATGTTTATTCTGAACTTAATAAAAATGATGGAAGAGTGTGGAGAAGTTGAGGTTAAAGGTGATGCTTAGGAGAAGGGGATAGATTATTTAAATCTATCCCACAAAATTGCCAGCGACCCGGAAAGAGCGAGAAAGGGGGGAGACAAAATTCCCCATACAAATCTCCCAAATCCGTGGTCGCGCTCTGGAGCGCAATATAAATTGCGCAAAAACCAGAGGAAGGCAGATCACCAGCATCCTCCGCCAGCATCATCTACCTACCTTGACATCTCTCCGCTTGACATCGCCTACAACTTGACTCCTGCCTTTTCTTCTGACCATCGCCTGCCCCCCTGGACCGCCTGACTACAACTTTCTCCGGACCACGCCGCAGCATCTTCACTTGAGAGCAGAACCAGCCCCTACAAGTCAACCCTAGTCGACTCCCTTACAACGAGACGACCCCTTGGAGCACTTCGCAGATCGGGACCGCCCCCCCTATTACAGTTTACTTGTGTACCTGATCACGTCGGGTACAAATGCAATCTCGCACCTTTGCAGCTTGTGCAAGAAGTCGGCTACATGATCTCGTTTAATTTTATTCTTAAATATTTTGGATTAACCTTTAGCGGTTACCAAATATTTGTGTGTTTCGAAACGCCCGCCGCTAAAGGTGTTCCTGTTTATATACACCGAGTACCTACTCACCTCAATTATTTTAAAGTTCAGTTCTGCAAGAATTTCATTCGAAGCTATAAAGCTTACTTTTTAAGGAATTATTGTTTTAAAGTGTAGTGAGAACAGAAGTTGTAATATATTTTAATAAGAAAAAAAAACCAACTAACTATCAAACTTATCCATTGCATTTATCTTAGTGTCGTACATTTTCACATAATTTTTTCCTGTTTATAAGAGTCCTGTATATTATGAGAGAGAAAGAGAGGAGAAAAGTCTTCACATAATATTTCAGCACTTTTGAGAATGTAAGAATGTTCTCCGTCCGCGCTAACTTCACATCATCGTCTTGCATAAATTACGTCAACGGATTTTGAGGTTATTTCCTATATTTGTGTTGATTAAAAAACTTGCAGTGGTTATACAAATAAATCAAACATGATGGTGACATGTGCTATGCGTGAATGTTTGAATAAGACCAAACAAAGATTATGAAACATCACCTTTCAAAGATATTTCAACAGTTTTAAATAGTTTTGACCGAATTTTCACATTTTTAATCATATAAAGACATGAAATCAACAAAAAGCTTCCATTATTATTTAGGCAAACCTTCTGTTATTAGTGTGCGTGCGATATTATGACTTAATAAAATATTTTAATGGTGTATTGCTACTGTTTTTTAATGTGCTCAAATACGTTTATTAAAAATGTTCGAATTTGATGTGGGCGGCAACTAATAGGCTATCCAAGATCCTTTAATATATCTTTGTCTCTTTCTATCGAGTCAGTATAAAGTCAACAATACTGACTACAATGTTTCGCAAAGGTACCTCTCCATATATATTCTCACTCCAAGGGCCTTACGCTCTCCAAAATAACAGAATTTAGAATGGAGTTTTGTTTTTAATTTGATACTTATGATTATGCATAAAAAGTGTGCTAATTTCAAAAGCTAGTATTTTTGATCGTTGTGTTCGCGGTGAAATCCGATCTCTGTAGTAAAATGAGATAAAAATCAGTTAGCAGGTACAAGGCTGAAGAACGGACAGACCGAGTTGGCACGATCTTGCGGTTTGCGGCCAAGCTGGAGAAAGGAACCAGCTACTGCACTGTAATGCAATTAATCCAAACAAAATGCATTTACATCACTGCACAGCTAATCCCTAGAAGTTTATTTTGATTTTTATTTTAATAGTGAATACCGCACAAGAGTCCCAACTGCTCCCAACCGTTTGAAGCCAGTTGCACCGTGGCTTCCCCAATCGAGGTATGCTGTGAAGAGGGAAAAGAGATGGGGGAAGAGAAAGGTTGGGCTTGGCCATGATAGGTTAGATTAGGAAAAATATATATGGTGTTGAGCAAGTGGGACTATGGAATCCCCAATTAGGGAATGATGTGAGGCTGAAGGTAGTGGGGAGGGGAAGGAGATGGGGAAGAGGAAGGTTGAAATAGGCAGATTAGGTTAGGTTAGGAGAAAAACATATGGTCTGGAGCCAGTGGCACTATCGCATTCCCAATCGGGGTATGTTGTGAAGAGGGGAATAAGATAGGGAAGAGAAAAGTTGGGCTAACTTAACCTATGTTAGGTTATGAGTAAAAATATATGGTCTGGAGACAGTGGGACTATGGAATCCCCAATTGGGGTATGATGTGAGGCTGAAGGCAGCGAGAAGGAGATGAGGAAGAAGGTTGGGAATTACCTGGGTATTCAAACCCAGTCACCAAACACAGTTATTTTTTTTATATGAATACCGCACAAGAGTCTCAACTGCTCCCAACCGTCTAGAGCCAGTGAGACTATGGCATCCCCAAATAGGGTATGTTGTGAGGCTGAAGATAGTAGGGAGGGGAAGGAGATTGGGAAGAGGAAGGTTGGGATGAATCTGGCTATTCAGATCTGGTCACCAAACACGGCCAAAGCCATTTCAAGCAACTTTTCGATTCTAAATGGTGGTCTTTCACCAGGGCGATACAGAGTATCTACCACTCTGGAACGTGCCGCAAATATACTTTTATTATTTTCATATGAATTAAAATGTGTTATGACACATATTAATTAAATAAAAGTTATTGGCGCACGCCGGGTTTGATCCCGCGACCTTTGGATTCGTAGTCGAGCGTCTTACCACTCGACCATGGAGGCCGTTAAATCCATTTCAAGCAATGTTTCGATTCAGAATGGTGGTCTTTCACCAGGGCGAGATTTAGGGTATCTACCACTCTCGGACGCGCCGCAAATATAATTTATATTATTTTATATGAATTATGTGTGAATTAAGACATATTGATTAAATCATATTTATTTACGCACGCCAAGATTTGTCCTTTGGATTCGTAGTCGAGCGTCTTAACCGCCCGACCACGGGGACCATTAATAGTGTGATCTTTTAACTATACAAAGAAAATTGAGGTAGTCAATTTACACATTTAAAGACATTTCGACTTCCCAAAGAGGCCAATTAAATTTAAAAGGTGCGAAACAAAAACAATATATGAAAATATTTAACTAATTTCAGCGGAAGTAAGGAACAATTGTGCTTACTTCTGGTACACGGATGCGCCCACAACTCACTTCTGTCGGCTTATATCTTCAGCGGCTTAAACCGTGACGCCAGACGGATGCAATGCGCCGGTGCATCCGCTATAAAGATGCATTTGTGTATTGTAAAACCAAAGGGTTATGAAAGTACCTACTTAATATGTGAAAATATGCACACACAGTCGGAACTACATGAGGTACAGTTGGGTTGACTTTTTTTTAGTTTATCCACTTTTATTTATTTTTTGATAAATTTAATATATATGTTTTTTCGCAACGTTTTTGGATAGAATAGAAAACTTGCCTAAACAATCCAAGGCCCGATAAAAAGAAAATTCAGTTTGGTTTGTACATAAAAAAGGTTCACTTAACTATAGGTACATAATTTCCTTTGTGAGTACCTACGTATGTGCGTTAGTTAAAATGATCAAATTTTCAAATAATCTTTTCAAATCCCACCTACAAAAAAAGTACTTATCTATAATCTTTTTTAGCAGAATTTTTCTATTTATATACAGTATTTTTTATAGCGAATACCGCACAACTTCTCCCGTCCGTCTCGAGCCAGTGAGTCTATAGCATCCCTAGTTGGGGTATATTGTGAGGCTGAAGGTAGTAGGGAAGGGAAGAATATGGGGAAGATGAACGTTAGGAAGTACTTGGCTATTCAGACCTAGTCACAGAATATTGCTTTAGCAAATTCAAACAATGTTTTGTTTCTGAATGGTGGTCTTTCACTAGGGCGATACTTAGAGTATCTACCACTCTGAAACGTGCCTCAAATATACCATATATTATTTTATATGAATTAAATGTGAAATAACACATTTAAGTTCAATAAAATTTATTTGTGCATGCCGGGATAAAATTGGAACTAATGTTTTTTCTTGGTAAGTCAAGTTACATCTAGTAATTTTTCACTCGGCTACTAACCGATGGACAGCTATTTCAATAGAAACTGCTCCGAATAATTATTAGTACCATTGATCACTTAGTTACGGTGCACAACCGAGAGATACGCCAAACGCGTGCCCAACATTCGTACACGGTTGTCATTTCCGAATGAGAACGGGCCGTTTAGACAACTCGTTCTTTGACCCAACGGATCGGCCGCAAACTGATTTGTTGACTTTTTGTACTAAATTTAACGTTTTCTTAAATTCATTCTTAATTTAGGTGATTAAACGTATATTCAAAATATTATGGCTGGTGAATAAGTAATAAATTAACAAATGAAAAAAAAACTAAGATTATATCATCTATCTTAGTAAGATTTTTTAAATGGCGTGAGTGGTCAAACATTTAAACATGTCTCAACCAAGACCAGTCCTTCGGTAATTTCCTTCATAATTTCACTCAGCTGTCTAATAAAAATCTCAAGCAAGCGTTGATTAAAAATCTGGGCCCCCCGCTGGGCGCATGTGGAAAACCTTATGTTTGTTTTTCAATAACTTGTTGGGGACCGAGTTTGTACCTAGTGGTTTAATAATAAAAATAATAGTAATTTTCGGATATTTTACGTGTGTAAAAAGGTTCTAATACAATTCATAACTTGTTGAAATATGGTGTAAATTCACAAATACAGTAAAACTAATAAATATATCGTCGTCAACGGGAAAATACCTCCATGTGATCAACTTTACAAAAGTGAGTTAAATATGACATTACGTACTTCAAGTTGCAATGTTTTTTTTTATCGGGGAAGATATATTATTGCATCTAAAACTATAAAGCGTATTTTTTATGTCTCAAAAAACAATCTGCCACTCTCAAAACTCAGTTTTTATTCCTGAACAAATACGTTTTTGACACAAATCGCGTTGACGACGATATATAAAAAGATTTATTTTTTATATAAGTTAACACTGCACTAAAGTCCCAACAGTCTGGAGTCAGAAGGTCTATGGCATTTCCAATGTATGTTGTGAGGCTGAAGGTAGTGGGGAGGGAAAGGAGATAAGAATGAGAAAAGTCGGGAAGTACTTGGCTATCCGGATCTGTACACCAAACACGGCTTAAGTCATTTTAAGCAACGTTTCGGTTCTGAATGGTGGTCTTTCACCAGGGCGATACTTAAAGTGTTTACCACTAAGGAATTTTCCGCAAAATTTTATAAATGCTATTTTATATTACTATATATATATAGTTATATTAATACAATAGTATATATTTATTATATCTATATACGTACATTTTTATTTTTATTTTTAATTTTTTAATCTTTTTTTTTTTCTTATTTATAAAATTTTTGTTTCTTACATTATTTTTTTTACATTACCTACCTCACCCGAACCTGGCGTGCGCAAATAAGTTGTTTTATTTAATTAATATGTGCCATAACACATTTAATTGATATAAAATAAAATATGGTATATTTGCGGCACGTTCCAGAGTGGTAGATACTTTAAGTATCGCCCTAGTGAAAGACCACCATTCAGAATTGAAAAGTTGCTTGAAAAGGCTTTAGCTGTGTTTGGTGACCAGATCTGAATAGCCAGATACTTCCCAACCATCCCCTTCCTCATCTTCTTCCCCTCCAACATTACCTTCAGCCTCACAACATACCCCTGTTGGGGATGCCATAGTCTCACTGGCTCTAGACGGTTGGAGCAGTTGAGACTCTTGTGCGGTATTACGTTAAAAAAATTGACTTGATAATAATATTATAACTTCTATACTACTTGATTATTACTAATTTATTTTAAATGGTTCTTACGGGCTATTTTAAATTTATTAATAGACATATTTATTATGGTTTCCGGCGGCGCATTATAACATTTCATCCCTTCATATGGTAAGTATGAGACGATGCATGAATGTGAATAAAGCACGGAGTGTGTGCCAAGACAGAGTGTGTTGTATGGCGGTCCGTGTGGTTAGTTAGTTAGTAAGTTAGTTAGAAACTCCTTTCGACAAACCAGCCTCACACATTACACCACCTCCGAGTTTTGTTTCTGAGTAAATCTGTGTTTTATTAGTGTTTTTTGGTTCGCTTAAGGCCTCGGATAAAGGAATTAATTGATTACTTTGATGTATGGGCTTTCGGGCGAGAGCCGTACTGCTGGACCCGCTGTATGCTGTACCCACCTCTAGACCTATACACCTGTCAACGTGCGCGATCGTAAATTCCATAAAGTAGATTCAGAAAACATTTGTGGATACAATCCATTAATATTACTCACTTAACAACATTTGCCGGTATTAATCTCGAATAGGCACATTAGGTAGGCTGTATGTTTTTAAAGTAACTTGAATAACTCTGTTGTTATATTAATTTTATTTCTCCGTTTTAATAATTTTTATTTTGCATTTATAGGATGTACCTTGCTTTATTTCTTGTTTAAGTCTTTTCATAAGTTTTTGTCACTGTATTTTTCACCATATTGTATCGTTTGTGTACCCTACGTCTGTCTCGACACAGAAAATTCCTAATGAGACAGACATTGAGGAATCACCTTTATTTTGTATTTACGAAGATAAATAATAAAAAAATAAGCCTTATTTATTTATTTGATTTATACTTGTAAGCATTAATGCTTATGTTTTTTTTTAAATAATATCAATACTCTAAAACAAAAGTTCGAGTCTCGGTTGTGATCATTGTGTTTTTATTTTCTATCTTTTTCTGCTTCATATTTGTGTTTTAGATTATTGATATTATTTGAATTTTATTTAATTAATATGTGTCATAGCAAATAATTAATATTAAATCATATGTATTTTTTTGCGGCACGTTCCAGAGTGGTAGATACTCTAAGTATCGCCCTGGTGAAAGATTACCATTCAGAATAAAAACGTTGTTTAATTAAGATTAATATATATACTCATAAACAGTGCAAAAATATTGCACAAGAAAGAAAAAATAGCATTGAATAGCAGGTCCATCCAGAGTAAGTTAGTTTTATCAAATAAATTAGCTCTACGAGATGAAAAAACTGTACTAAGGTATACGCTTACATTGTGATATATTCCATTGATACATATGAAATTCTTCACTCATTCCATGACACACTAGAGTAGAGCAGCTTTATAAAATGCCCGACCCTAAAAAATACATTTCTCTTACATAATAACACGATATTATATAAAGATTGCAACATAGTTCCTTGTATCTCCACTATTATTATATACTACTTTAAAATTGGAATTTTTTCTTTAGGTAATGTATTCAATATTAATAATTGTAGGATTGTCACGATGTAAAATGTGTGTATATTTGTATCGTATCCACTATCATTAATTATAGGATTTAGTGCCATGCAATTTTACCTACTGTCAATGTATGTTATATGGTATCAATAGAGTTTTACGGTCAATGTCTGTTGCATCATCTAGCATTGTGTGACAAGTGTCAACATATTTTTTATTATTCTACTTGGTTTAATTTATCATCATCACGTTGTCTACATTTTATGTATATTTAAGCAGCATATATACTTTTACTTTTACACATTTTTTAAATGCTCTTTATCTATTCATACACTTGTTCATAATTTCAGTTATTTCAGTTATTTATTAATTTAAAAACATTACAAAATTTTTATTTTAAGGCGTTTTTAAATAGAGCGAGTAAGTGTATTAATACACAATATTCATAAATACAAAACAATTAATTCTAAAAATATATATAAATTGCAATGAATGCAAAGTAAAGACAGTAAAAAATAAAACAATAAAAAATTAGACAATTTAAACATAATTTTTCATCCAAATGATGTATAAAAAAAATATATAAAAACCAAGGAATAATTATACAAATAGCAGGAATGCTTGTCGTTTGAACGAAGCTTCATTTATGCAAAATATATCGACATCCGAAGCGATTCGATTCAACAACATGATTGCCCTCCCCACCGGCATGACCATTGGCAAGTTGGTCCTGCAGGCCGGGAGATAAAACAACCTATGCTGCCGATGGCGAAGATAACCATCTGGAACATAGAAATGAATGCTCTCCATGATAGCTGAGTTTTCAGACCATCCACGAATCAATCTGAAGAAATGTGTTGCAATGTACACATCCCTTCTGACCTCTAGATGGTATGTTCCGAGCATACCCAAGAGAAAGTCGGTAGGATAGAGCCACGGGTAGTAACCGTACTCCCTCAAGTAAAGAAATCTCAGAAATTTCTTCTGAACCTTCTCCAACATGAGGGAGTACTTGACCTCGTGTGGACTCCAAACGATCGACCCACTCTCAAGTCTACTCCTTACTAATGAGTTATATAAAATTTTGAGAACCCGGGTGTCTCTGAACCTCCTTGCGGTGCGTAAGACAAAACCCAGCATTCTCAATGAATTGCCACAAGCCATCTCAATGTGAGCATGAAATGTCAGCCTACTATCAAACATGATTCCGAGATCCTTCATAGTGGAGACACGTTTTAAACATAGGTTGTCCATCGTATACCGGTAGTACCAGGTATGAAACGCCCTAGTGAATGACAAAATTAAACATTTAGATATATTGAACTCAATCTTATTCTTTTTACTCCAGTCAACAATTCTATCTATGTCTGACTGAAGTCGATTGCAGTCTTCTAAAGTTTGTATTTCAATGAAAAGTTTTAGGTCATCAGCAAATAGAAGAAACCTAGAATGCAGAATTACCTCTGAAATATCATTAATAAATATGGAAAAGAGGAGCGGGCCTAAATTAGAACCTTGGGGTACTCCTGATCGTACAAAAAACAAATTGGATGTGAATACTCCATGTGATACGAATTGTTTTCTGTCCGCAAAGTAACTAGCAAAAAAGTTTAGCTGTCGTATAGAGAAACCTAGTGTAGACAGTTTATCAAGTAAGATGTCGTGATTTACCGTATCGAAGGCCTTAGAAAAGTCATTATATGAACAATTTACCTGGTGGCCTTTATCCAAAGATTTTGATACATAATCGGTAAACACCAATAGGTTTGTTTCTGTTGAACGACCTTTTCTAAATCCATGCTGTTCCGAAATTAGAAACGGGTCCACTTGTGGTAGCATGTATTTATGAAGAATCGATTCGAACAATTTAGCCGGTGCGGAAAGTATTGCCACTGGTCTGAAATTTTCCACTGAAGTCTTTGCACCGCTTTTATAAATCGGACAAATTTTTGATACTTTCCAGGAGTCAGGAAATACTCCAGTTTCTATGGAAAGGTTAAATAAGAAACTCAGTGGAAGTTTTAAAAACTCGACACAACCTTTAAAGAAAAACACCGGGAGAAAGTCTGGGCCAAGTGAATGAGTATTTTTCATTTTTCTAATGGAGGATTCTATATCTGATTCGTCAATATGACCAATATCGATATTTTGGGCTCCCTTTACATTCAACTTGGCAGCAGTGTTAGGATTTAGTAATGGAGGTTCATTACTATACACGGATTGGAAATGTGTTGCAAAGGCGTTAGCTACATCCACTCCTCGAACTTCCCGATCCCCGTGCATCATGGTGTCTTGAATACCACCATCCTTACGTAGCGATTTGACGTAGTCCCAAAACATCTTGGGATCATGTTTGATATCGTGTTCAATGGAATTCAGATATGCTTGGAAAGCAGTGCGAATATTACGCCTTACCACGGCTCTATGCACACTGAATAAGTCATAGTCACACTGACAGTTTCTTAGAACAAAAAAAAAACAAATTTTATATTTATGCACATATTTATATAAACATAAGTTTTGCTTTTACGTGATCTATATTTACATGCACTCACTGTCACCTACCTCAGAACATGTTCTAATTACCTAGTGAGGTAGGTAATGTTAAAAATATGGAAGAAACAATAAGTTAATTAATGAAAAAAAAAACATAAAATTAAAAAAAAACCTGAAATAAAAAATAAAAAGAAGCTATTGACGTAGTAAATATATCAACAACTTCGGTGTATTGACAAACAGTCTCACACACATAAAGAGTCTTTTAACACGTTCAAATTCAATCTTCACGATTTCACATATAATATTTTAAAATTATTTCATTTCGAACACCAAAACTAATCAATAAACTGTTACTTTTCGCTAAAGTGAATTCTGAACAAGAGTTCCAACTGCTCCCAACCATCTGGAATCTGTTGTGAGGTTGAAGGTAGCGGGGAGGGTAAGGAGATGGGAAAGCGGAAAGTTGGCAAGTGCCTGGGTAATCAGATCTGGTCACCAAACATGGCTAAAGCTATTTCAAGCAACGTTCACATTTTAAAAAACCTGTACAGCTTATAAAAACGTTTTCTCTCAGAACAATAATATACAGGAGGGAGCGCTTCTGTAGTCAGTATTGATGATTTTTGCCTGACTGGGGCGTGGCTAGGAATAGGGCTAGGTTAGTTATACATCCATTTACAGCACATGTCGACATAATGTTTTTATTTATTTGTGTAACCACTTTTTCACAGTATTGCTATAAACCAAAAATAGGATATAACCTAAAAAACCGCTGAGTTATGTCCCGTTACGTCGCATAAAAAACGTAGTAGGCGAAGTCGCCGGAGACACGGGAGACGGAAAACATGTTTACATACCGAATGGTGGTGCTATATTGTGTGAGAACTTGCCTTGTCTCTTTCTCTCTCACGGCTTACGACGCAAAAACCTGGAGAAAGTGATTTATCGTAAATTTGTATAGGTTGGGTAAAAATATTTGGCTCTCTCTCCATATATATTCTTACTCTGAGCGTTTTCTCTCTCAAATTTGTACAGGTCGACCGGTTCACGATGTGCGAAACGTGTTGAAATTTTTGGTTTTTAAGTGCTGTCGTTAGTTTTGCGATTCTAGACGGGAACAGGTGAGCAATCATCAGTCATCACAATTAAAGAGTGGCATAATCATAATACGCAGACAGGAGACACACGGGAAGCGCACCATACGCAGGTGATTAGCTGATTGGCCAACCGATTGGCATGTTTGTAAATAATCATCGCGAGTGTAAAACTAAAACGTCGATATCCTCATACTATTGGCGCCGGCCGAAGGATCCCTCGTTAATAGGAAAACTGCTTTTGATATTTGAAATAATCGCCGCGGTCTAGTCACGCATCCATAAACAAACATGGCCGGCGGGTACCAGAACGTAGCGCCCTGTAATTTGAACGGTTACCGACGCGGCTCGACAGGAAGAGCGAGCTCACGACCGGCCAATCATTATTACCTACTTTGCCGACCGAGTAAATGGCGGGACGAGGGCTGATGCTGGGGGTATTGCCAGTCGCCAGATCGACGGAGATAACAGCCCGCATGAATGAGACGTCATAAATCGTGAATAATAATATTGTGAAATCAGAGAATTAATTACATCTCCCGCGGGAAGCAGGATTCAGTACAATCAGTATGGATCGGTGGTGAGTTGTTGATTAATAAAAAATATCCGGCAAAGTTGTTTATGGCGTTTTTAAATCCACCCGGTTCAAGTCTGCGGCGGTCTTTTAGTCCAATTATAATTTTAGAAAAAAATCACCGGTAAAAATGTAATGCCATTTCCAGGTTGCTCTGTTTTAGTTTAAGAGACGAATATTTGTATATTTTATTTATTTATTTATTATATACGCTCTCAGAGCAATAATATACCAGGAGGGAGCGCTGGTGTAGTCAGCATTGATGATTTTTGCCTGACTGGGGTGTAGCTAGGGCTAGGGTATTTATCTTGGAGTAACAATGTATGGAGAGAGAGCTAATTCTTTTTTACCCAACCTATTCAAACTTGCGATAAATCACTTTCTCCGGGTTTTTACGTCGTACACCATGAGAGAGAAAGAGACAACACAAATATCACACAGCTTTTGTAAGGATGATCTTGGTCTCCCGCGTCTCCGGGGACTCCGCCCACATGTTTTGATTTGCGACTAAACTAGACACAACTAAACAGTTTTCTAGGTTAAATGCAGGACATAACCTAAAAAACCGTTGAGTTCTGTCCCGGTGTGTCGCATAACGAAACGTAGTGGACGGAGTCGCCGGAGGCGCGAGAGACTGAGAACATGCTTACATACCTAAAAGCGGAGCCATATTGTTTGATAACTTGTCTTATCTCTTTCTCTTTCACGTTTTACGACATTAAAACCCGGAGAAAGTGATTTATCATAAATTTGTATAGGTTGGGTAAAAATGTTTGGCTCTCTCTCCATATTTATTCTTGCTCTGAGTATTTTCCCTTATGGGCTTTTACACAATTTTGCAATTGATAATATGAGGGGCTTAGAAGCAAAGGCACCATTCTACAAAAACGGGTCTGTAGCATTGTCAACTTTTGAATGATTATTAAAAAGAAACAGAGAATCTTGTGTATCAAAATGTTTGGGTACATTAAACTAGTAACAATTTGAAATAATAATGAGGCGTGTGTGCGGTAAAAGCATGTATGACCGTGTTAAAATGTTGATATTCGGAAAGAATGCAAGGCAAAAGAAAAAATCCTTTGTGAGTAAGTACGACCGTATGAATGTGAACTTTTCAAAATTAGAACAACTTCTTAAAATCATCAAGTTAAAAAAGAATACATTCGAATTCAGACGAGCAATTAAGTAGGTCTACTATAATATATTTAACAAAAATAATTAAGTGACATTTAACTGTCAGATCTTTAGTTTTCGATCGCTGTGTCAGATTACGTTGCAATTCATACATTCCATAATTTTTCAGAGTTATTTGAGAAAAGTGAAATTATTACTTTCAATAATTCACACACGGAAATCGTAACTTCTGAAGCGATACGTTCTGACGGCAGTTTTTTTACGATTGCGTTTATATCAACACATAACGAGCTGTGTAACTCTGTACAGTTCCGCAATAATGCTGGCTAACCCGTAGCGACTGCAGCATTTCACATGACAAAACTTGTTGAATTCTGCGACCAGTTTTCGTGCGAGCAAGCGACGAGCAGGAAACCATATTTTACGAGAATATGACAGCGTAAAAATATTGAGTTGAAAAAGTGAAACGAGACGATGGCGGAGATAGCGGACAGAAGCGGATTGAGAAGAAGTAATGCTGACAAGTTAAGTGATAGAATATGACACAATGTCTAACTGAGAAAATACAAATAACGTGATTTCGCTAATGGAGTACAAGTACAGTACATAGAGTGGTACCTTGAAGTAACAATGTATGGAGAGAGAGCTAATTATTTTTACCCAACCTACAAACTTGCGATAAATCACTTACTCCGGGTTTTTACGTCGTAGAGAGAAAGAGACAACAAATATAATACACCGCTTCTATGTACTGTCACAATGATCTTGGGCTCCTGGGTCACCGCGGGACTCGACGAATGCAGAGGTCACGGCTTCAAACCCGGAGTATGCAAATAAACTTTATTATGTGTCAACACATAAAATAATACATTGGATATTTGCAACATGTTTTAGAGTGGTGGATACTCTAAGTATCGCCCTGGTGAAAGACCACCATTCAGAATCGAAAAGTTGCTTTAAATGGCTTAAACCGTGTTTGGTGACTAGATCTGAATAGTCAGGTACTTCACAACCTTCCTCTTACATATTTCCTTCGCCTCTCATCACCTTCAACCTCACAACATACCTCAATTGGGGATGCCATTGTCCCACTGGCTACATACTGTTGGGAGCAGTTGGGACTCTTGTGCAGTATTTACCATATTTTTTTTAATAGTAAACTTAATAAATATCTGGTGTTTTCTTTATTAATTTATCAAGAGTTGGTTATAGGGTACTTTTCTTTTTATTTCTTGATGAAGACTTCTGTAAAACGCCATTTTTTTATCGCCCCTCGTACGTGAGATATACGCTCTCCACTGGGATCACATTGGTCCATGGTGGGCATTTTTTTTTCAAGATGCTGGAAGGCTTCGTTCATATTCTTGGTTGTCACGTGAGTTCGATATCAACTTCTTCTCCTTCATTTTGTAGTTCATTTATCTTTTGTAGATAATTCAAAACTTGATTTGATAAAGGTTTTGAGTGAGATTCCATTAACTCATAATTATCTTGGTTTTTTTTACAATAACTCCACACAGGAGACCTTGATGGTAATAATTTCCCTCAGCGCCTATGTGATCTTTGGGGATGCTGTGTGGAAGGTTTGTTTGAGGAAAGGAAGGAGTGAACCTGGGTCTTGAAGTGGCCGATATTGAAGGAGGAAACACAGAGGCCGGCAAATCGTTCCATAGCCAAGCTGTTGAACATAAGAACGAGTCGTAAAAGCGAATCGTCTCATGTATGGAATTTCGACCGTGTACAAATGTTGGGCACTCGTTTGGCGAGTTTCCCGACTATGCGCCGGTGCCGAAGGGATCAATGA
The DNA here is from genome assembly GCA_022651775.1 of Drusus annulatus. Classification (NCBI taxonomy): domain Eukaryota; kingdom Metazoa; phylum Arthropoda; class Insecta; order Trichoptera; family Limnephilidae; genus Drusus; species Drusus annulatus. The sequence continues at coordinate 270,650 of JAGWCC010000759.1, forward strand.
CGCAAGTTCCTCGGAGCATCATCCATTGAAATACCTGTAGAACAAAGACAGCATTCCCACCTGGCGTCCGTGCTCCAAATATCGCAATCCGTTTGTTAAGATAGGAGAATCTACAAGAAATAAATCTCGCCGATTCTAATTAATCTCCAAATTTTTTTGTGGGGATTTAAATTGTTTTTATCTGAAGTGACCTGCCAGGTAACTATGCTTCTGTATATTATCTATGTACATAATATAAATATTAATATGACATAGATTATATCGACGCTTCAAAGACAAAGGGGCTCAAGCGACCCTTTAGTCAAAAATGAGTTTAAAATGCAGTTTTTTTTCCTGCATCGAATGCTCTGATTCTCGTTTGATTCTGATGACTTTTGTGGATCTTCATCCATCAAAAATATATTTACCATTTGGATGAAGGCTTGACTCAAGCGACACAAGTTTGGGACTTTTAACAGCTTTTTATCGCTTTAGGTAACTCAGTAGAGCATTGAGTTACTTGAGTTATCTTTTTTGTCAAAATTCAATCAGATACTGAAGACTTATGAATTTAATTGTAAAACAAACAAAAAACTTTAAAGTGCTCTGGTGAAAACCTCCCACAGTGGCGCTGCAGCCTTACCTTTTCAGCGACGATGTGTAGTTACTGTAGTTAGTAATTAGATGAAGCCTAGGAATTAATTAATTTTCGTTGAGGCGATTTTTTACAAAAACGACGCTATAAAAAATACCCAAATATTATTATTTGATTCTGTTGTGCACGCGTTTGACTGATCACCGATCGAAAATTATATGCATCAAAAATGCAAAATGCATTAAAATTCGGAATGCACTTCTGTGTTCAACTTAATGATTTCAATACTAAATAATATTACTTTAGAAACCACTCTATCAATTTGATAAATGCAATGCATTCTAGTTTCACATATTCTATCTTGCCAGAAATTTCCTTTTTTTTTATTTAACAAATAATATGAATTCCTACGTTTCATCCGGATTTTTATACTCTTAGCTTCTGGTAAATTGTTTTTTTAATCTGTTGGTGTACACATGCACTTTAAACACACATATCTGAATCCTTTTCTCTCATGATTTATGATAACGATCATGATTTTAGATGGTTTTAATTTGTATACATATTATATATTATCTTCTCCTTGTTAATTAGTCTTATTAGCATCATTAATTTAGTATGAAGCGCACTTGAGATGAAATATCACAAAACTGCGCTACATAAGTTCACTGTTATTATTATTATTATTATAAGCCATTCTGCGAGAAAATTTTAAGATTCTTCTCGAGAATGAGTTTTCAGCGACAAGTAATCTTATTCGATTTGTCTTATGCTTATCAGCATACCAAAGCCATTCCCGCTCCTCCCACGAGAAGCTGCGCCATGGTCCGAAAGACCTGAGAGAATTCTCGTCATCTCCAATCTGCAGATCTCAAAGCACCTACTTGAACCAAAGGCTTAACCGCCATAAAACACTCGCGAAGTGCGCAGCAATTACAGCAAGAGTTGCTCTTTTCGGAATATAATGCAACATGCGGCACTCGACTTTTTCCGCCGTTAATACTAATCGGCAAAGCGGATAAATAACAAGTGTTATTGCATGGCAGCAGTTAAGTCCCATTCACAGAGAAGTATAACTATCGGCTGTGAAAATTCGACGGAGGAATGCAGAGGACGGACTGCCATACAACTATGTATTAGCACACGTTCCTTGCTTCATTTACATCGTCTTAATAATAATAATAAATGGATTACTTTTATAGCGCCGTTTTTGTGGGAAAATCACCTCAAGGGCGCTTTACAAATTAATTTATGTAACCTATAATTTATCACTTAAGCTTACAACTAAAAACTTACAGTTAAGATTTATTACTAATGGCTTACAACTAATATTTTCAACTAGTGACTTACAATAAGGACTTATGGCTTGTAATTTACTACTGAGTATAACTTATAACTAGTAACTTACATCTAAGATTTCATTATTATTACTTCATCACCTCTTCATTATTGCTCCACATTTGCATTACTGTTCAACTATTATTTTCTTCTTACACATACACATCTTACACGTCTTACACATACTCTTCTGTTATTCCGACTCTTGACATGGTCCGACTCAATTATTTGATTCACTTGATCGCGCCACGTCTTACTCTGGCATCCCCGACTTCTTCTTCCATTCACTTTCGCGTCATATTGTCGATTGAAAAGAAAAAGGGCTTAAGCGACACTTGGGTCGAAAATGAGTTAAATATGAAGTTTTGATCAGTTTTTTTTTTCTGTATCTAATGCTTTGACTCTCGCTTGATTCTGAAGACTTTTGTGGCCTTTCAGCCATCTATAATATATTCACCATTTGGGAGAAATGTTTTTATTTTTTAGCTTTAAAGTGCTCTGGTGTATACTTCCCAATACTGCGCTTAAGTCCTTTGGCCTTTCGGGCGACGGTTTATTCTTTTCACACTCCTTTCTTCTCACATTTGCTCTACATGCCCAAACCATCTAATTTCTGAATCCTTTTCATTGAGCTTAAATCAGTCTTGCATTATTTTCGGGTATCTACATTTTGGACACGGTTTTACGTGGTTTTACCGCACATACGCCGCAGGGATCTCATTTCTACAGCATTCTGTCTACTTTTATCCTCCCTCTGCCAGATCCATGGCTTACTGCCATACATCAGGGTTGGTATAAGCACTTCGTTGTGGACTGCTGTGGATCAATTAAATAACATTTATTTTCTCACGCTGTGTTTTGAATAAAAACTTATTTTCTGACCGTTTTCCAGCCCCTGAGGTAAGATTTCACAAAAATGATACCCTATAAATTAGTAAAGTATAATTGTTATTATTATTTTTTAGTCAAAAACAGCTTTCTGCTCTGGTGTAAACTTCCCAAAATGGTGCTTCACCCCTTTTGCCTTTCCGGCGTCGATATCAAGTTTTAAAGTGGCTAACTCAGTATTTGTAGTATTTGTCGACGCAAAAAATGCTAATAAAGAGCAGCCATGTGATTTGAGCTTTAAGTAGAACAAAAGCTCGGCCGTGGAGAATAATGACCGTCCGGTCTGGAGTCGTTCGCTAAGCCGCCTGATTTATGCCAAGTCTTTAACGTTTCCACTCGACTTAAAATAAATAACCTTATTATTGGTCGGTTGTCGCCAATTGCCACGGCTCATTTTGAAGAATTATGGGTTGACGTCGGCCGCAATTTGAAAACGATGTATTTGTCCGCCTATTGGAAGTTGTCGAGAGCATAATTAGGTTCTACAAATGAAATGTGTATTAATTTTACAAAGAATACCGAATACTCGAGCTTGCATGTATTGTTGCATCAAATTATAGGAAAAATAATAAGATATATAGAAAGCAATCACTTTGTGGTTTGACATATTTAAAGAAATGAAAAAATAACTTTGTATGTATGTATGTATATTTAACCGCACACTTTGTATTTTTTGTTTAGTTTAATTTTGTAGGCTAAGCTAAACCAGCCGGTCATAAAAAATAAAATGAAATATTTGATCTTATACAACGTTATTATTTCATTTTCATTAAAAATAATAGAAACCCAATGAGTTTGAGTGACGGAATAGGTTTCGGTAGCTCAATTGGCAGAGACGTTACTCCCGGATAGAGAAGAGGTTCCGAGTTCAAGTCTCGGTCGCTGTTTTATATTTCGTTGAAAATTATCAATATTGATTCGTTCATTTAAATAATAAATCTTACAAAAGAACATTAGTTTCATATCCACTTTTTATGTTAAAATACATTAATATGTAGGTTTATCAATAATTAATGATAATAATTGGATGATTTGTATAGCGCCGTTTTTGTTGAAAATTACCTCTCGCTGTACAGATCTTATTTTCTAGTTGATATTAATTCCTAGTTTAAAGAGAAAATACACAGGAACATACTTACCTGGCAGGTCACATCAGATAAACACACTTATTATCTTAAAATTATGATTTTTTATAAATATATGTATTATTTAAAAAAAAAAAAAAAAATTAGG